>CAJVPT010000998.1:0-24182 GCA_910592055.1 Acaulospora colombiana
TTAGCGTTCTAGCTTTAGCGACACTGTAAATAGTATAGCCTACATTATGTTTAATAAAGCACACATAACTAACCTGATAGCGGGTTAAAAAAAAAAAAAAAAAAAAACAATTTATTATAATATATAATTCAAGTTTTAAACTTCAAGAAATATAAAAATATAGATAAAAAACTAAAAAGTAATATTAATTAAATAGGCTATTTAATTTGAAATATGATATAGGGCTAATAAGAAGTTTTAAATAAAATCAAAAAAGCAATGAAAAATAGATTATCTTTTATACCAATAAATTTTTTAAAAAAGTAATAAAAAATAAGAACAAACTTAAAACAGGTTTTACATAAATTTAAATAAAAAATCAAATAATAATTAATCTATTCTCAATAGAGATAACATTATATATATTAGCCACTAGGTTAAAGATTTTGATTATTCTTATAGTACTTTTTATGATATCAAAAAATAAAATTATATTTATTTATATTAATTGCAACCTAGTTATTAAAACATAAAATTATTCAATTGTAACTGGTTATATTAATAAAAAAATAAATAAAAAATATTAATTGATTATTATAAAATAAAATTAAAAAATTAATACATAAAAAAAGTCTTATTTATAAATTGAAAAAAAATAAAGATTTATAGAAAAAATAAGTTCAATAATATAGTAGACATATTAGTCGGATAAGTTAAAAAAATTTTTTTTAATTTGATAAAAAATATTTGATTTAAAAAAGTTCTTATTATAATAATATAAAAAAAATATAATATGTAATGGATATTAGTATTGAAATTTTCTTGAAATAATAAAATAAAAAAAGAATTGAATTAATTTAAATAAAACAAAAAATATTTAAAATCAATAGATAAATTTATATAAGAATCAATTAATAAATTTTATTACTAAAATTTTTAAGAAACATTAAGTATTATTAAATATAAAAAAAAAAAATCAAGTTTTAAAAGAAGAAATTTCATTTTTTTTTTTTAAATACAAAACAATAAAAGATTGAAAATAATCTAAAATTCAAGAAAATATTAAAAATATTATAGATACTTGAATTATCAAAAATTTAAATAATTTGATTTTTAATTATAAGAATAATCTTTAACATTTATAATAATAAATTATAGATAATAATTTAAGCAGCTAAAGAATAATTTGAGTCATAAAAAAAAATAAAATATTATCTCTTAAGTTGTATTTAGAGAAAATATATTTTATAGACAAGTAGATTATATATGAAAATTATATATTATATAAATATAGTAATTTATTTATAATAAAATATAAATTATATTAATTTGATTGTAAATAAAAAAATAAAATAAAATAAGAAATACTGTATAATTATATATGCATATTTATTATTGATAAAAAAAATCATTATTATTTGAAAATTGTTATTTAAATAATTTTTATTTATAAATTAAATATAATGTTTTATTTATTTTATTCTTATTTTAATATAATAAAATTTTTATATCAATTGATATTATTACTATTGATTTTTTAAAAAAGTATATTTTAAAGATTATTTATTAATGATAATTATGTGTTTATTAAAGGAAGAAAATAAATAGAAGTTTGATAATTTCATAATTTATTATTAATATTATAGATCTTTAGATAAATCAATTATCAAGACTTAAAATTTTTATAATTAAAAAAAAGTGAATATTATAGTATTTTATTATTATAATTCAAACTTTTGCACATCTAAATTTTTTTATGATCATCCCAATATCATGTATTTATATTAATAACTTATAATCTTTAAATATCTAAATAAATGGAATTAATAAATAAAATTTAAAAATAATATAATGAAATATAGTATATATTGAATAAAATATAAACAATAAAATAATAAATAAATAATAGTAAAAAATTATTAATTACTTGTTTATACTAAATAATTTTTGGTTTAGGAATTTCTTTATTTCAGTTAATGTACAGTATTAATCAATTGAATCCTTGAGTTTTAAATTTCTTTACTTTATTGTTAAACTCTTCAATTCTATATAATATTTTCAAAAAGAATAAACTTTCTTAAAATAAAATTCGACAAAGACAAATAAATAAACGTTACTCAAAAAATAACAAGGATATTTACTCGTTTTTTTTTTTGTAATTTTTTCAAACAAATATCTGATCTTTAGATTCTTTGATTCTCTATAATTGCAAGATACAATATATTTTTGCAAATGGTTCTTTATAATATTTTTAAAAAATTTTACAATAAAAAATCATTTAAAAAAGCATATCAATTGTAGAATGAAGTAATTTATTGTTATAATTTTTAGCCTTTGAAATTATAAGTAAGTAATAGATTCCACTTTTATTTTTTAACTAAAAATATTCTTGGGAATGGGATATAACGCTAAAATCACGCGTGACGTGATTGGACAGGGAAACGTCAAGTGATCAACATCGAAGCGGTAGGTCCATTTTGGTAACCCGCTTTATGTCCCTCTCGGGCACCCCACGACGACTGTCGCACAGGAAACATTTGAGACTCGTTTTTGCCGCAGCAACCTCATACTGAGAAAGAACGCTATTTTATGCTTATTGATTTTTTTCACCTAAAACAATGTGCCTTAATGGGTATGGTCCCTTTTAATGTGAAAAACAATTCGTAAACATTTTGTAAACACTGGAATCACAAACCTTAACAAAAAGGTTTTATTGATAGTCATTATGCCCAATTTAGTCGTAATAACATGGCGATGAGTTAGCCACATCATGATTGTACCCAATAGGTGACGTGAGGGAGACAAAATTTTTTACCTTATGAGCTTCTATTGACCAAACCATATATAAGCTGTTCTTCGAATTAAAGGAATGGATGATCAAGGAAAAAAAAAAAAAAAAAAAAAAAAAAAAAAAAACTCTTACGGAGATGCATTGATTCGATTTTGTGTGCGTACCTACATATGTAATAACAAAAATTATGCCTAATTTATTTTTATTGCAGGTTTTTTTTTTTCTTTATCACAAAAAATTTTTTCTTAGAAACCCAGTAAAGGCGCGTCGGCAGGATGCAGGAGTCAGCTGGTCAGAGAGCTAATTAAGTGTTAGGAAAGAAGTTATGAGACCCCAAAATGGATACGGTGCAACAAAAATGGAAAAAATTAAAAGACGCAAGAGGAAACGCGGCTGGAGCGTACGCGATACACAAATGTGCTTATTAACATTTGTTTAACTTATAATTGAACCGTCGTTCATTGATTGAAGTGCCTTTTTATGTATCCCTTGTATGTAAAGATGCATTCACAGGTTTGGTGATTTCTTTGTTCCATAAATATTCAATTTCAGCATTGCGTAACTCAAATCCAGGGTTCTTTTGGTTTGATCATTAAATTTATAACATAAAGACTGATCGTCTTTTTCTCAGTCGTCAAAATGTGACGAATCAATGATAGCAACATATACAAACGCGTTATCTTCTTTCTTTCGGCAGGCGCCGACCTTTGTTGCATATAATAAACAAAGTATTCGACGTTTCACAGTCGCTTACGTCTCTTCCTGAAAAAAGGTAAATAAAGCAATCCTGGTGAGAACAAGGTTCACCCGGGTACGAATAGAAACTGTTTCATTCACATCATTCTGGCGTCTTTTAACCGTAAGTCTTAATATGGACCATACATAATGGACGTAACCTTTAAAGGTAAGCAATATATATAATTGTGGAAGCGTCGCCTTTCTATGATCATTATAAAAAAAAAAAAAAAAAAAGAACAGTGCAAATTACGCGTCTTCACATTATCGGTCACATTGTCATTGTATACATGAATATTAAATGGATGCACGTAAATTGGAACGATGTCCGACTACTAATGCTGATTAGTGTTGCATTTTTTTCCGGAGATGTTTGAACCATTACCGTGTTCTGAGGCGTAAAGTAACCCAGGTGCCATATAACGAGATTACAATACCCTTAAATCGATATACAGTATACAGTATGCATGGGTGCATTATGCGAAGTTAAAATCTCTTTTTTTTTTTGTATAACGTATCCGCGTCACGGGATACTGGAAACCGTCTACAATTGATTTATATATGTATAATAAATGATAATAATTATTATAATTATAATTATAATAAATGATAATAATTATTAAATGATAATAATTATTATAATTATAATTATAATAAATGATAATAATTATTATAATTATAATAAATGATAATAATTATAATAAATGATAATAATTATTATAATTATAATTATAATAAATGATAATAATTATTATAGTTATAATAAATGACTAATTCTAATTCAAATGAATGATAATAATACGATAATGATAAAAGATGTTGTAAATGATGTTAATAACATGATAGACATGTTAATAACATGGTAGATATGGTAATAACATGGTAGATATGGTAATAACATACGTAAATAATTATTGTGACATTTAACGATATGACGCATGATAATAATAAGATGAATGATGTAATGACGAAATAATTATAATTATAAACTTATCCTTTTCGTTTGAAATTATTTCGCAAGACCAATAGACTGTCACACGTCTCAAGAGTGTGAAAATCTTATGCAACTCACTTCACCATGTGTTTTAATTTTTGCATATTGGGTTAAACTCTGCCCATGATCTTGCAAGGGACCATTCGCACCCGCATATTAAAAAAATTCCTGCATCCGGTGATTTTTGGCACTTTATTGGTTGGTCACGATCAATTATCTCGTAAAGACATTTAAAAATCATCCTTGAAGTGTGAGATACATGTTGTCAGTATAATTAGGACAGAGATATTCAATTAGGTGATGGTGACGGAGTGGCTTGTGGTCGTACACCAATCGTGAGAATTGGCAAGAACAGAATGCTTGCGACTCATAGGTTTCACGTTCGCAACTTCTTTTGTATGGATTCACCAGACATAATTCTCCGCAAAGAAAAAAATCAAAGCAACGCAAAGCCTCAGAGGATCTTTGTGAGTCCATGGATAAGCAGATCACAATGTAACCGATCAATGTTGCTTGCCTACCAGTATTTGACCCCGTTTTTTTTTTCTCGGCGCCTTCATAAAAAAAATTATTATTATTATTATTATTTTATTTTATTTTTTATTTTAATCTTTTTTTTTTTTTGACCATTTATATTTCAACCTTTACCTGGTAACAACCAAGCTATTTGTATTACAATTTTTTTAAAATTCCTTAAATATAAAAAAAGGTAAAACAATTTTCATAATAAAATTAGTATTTTATTTATTACACAGAAAAATTTGAACAATGCCCGGTTACTTAATTCCGCTTCATTACCGCAAACAATTAATTCCCGCAATAAACAACAACAAACAATTTAATTTCCCGTACAAACATTGCTTATTGAGGAAAATCAATGGTATCCACGCACAAGCCCTGTATGTGAATCTTTTTTTTTTTTCTTTTTCTTTTCTTTTTTTTTTTTCAATAATGGTCGAATTCAGTCCCATCTCTGAGTGAATCCAGTCTGACCTCTTGTTTCAAACACGCATCCATCCTACTTTAACATTTACACGGGGTGCAGACTATTGGAACGTACCTGCGCGTACACCATTGTTCGCGCAAATCAATTCAACAGACGCAACAATGATTTCCGAAAATCTTATTGTCCAGTGTGGGGAAATATGTGGGAATCAATAACTAAAAATGTTATTTTCCTGGTAATAAAAAAGTATTAGCGCAATAAATTGACCAATGACGGAACGCGTAATCGGTTTATTTTTATTAAGCTAATGTAATAAATGCGTGTGGATAATTTTTCCATTGTTCTAAATATATGAATCGGTAGCAGTGAGTACGTAACATGACTGCAATCCAATATGTACATAAGGCTTGAGTTTTATTTGACGCAAATTTTTCCTTCGTCGAAATATCCCGACGCAAAGCAGAAGATCAACCAACCAACGGGACATTTGTTCTGAAACATCCGAACCTTTGACTCAAATTTTATTCACGGGATACGTCAGTACATCGTCGTGCGTACACGTGAAGGTTCACGCATAATAAGGTGCTGATGCACGTGAGTATTGTGGTGGTGGTTTGGTTTATCAGGTTAACGCATTCGGACGTTTGAACATTCGCGTGGGTAGAAATTTGCAAAACGAGTTTTCAGACTTTTATGAACATGGACAGAATAATTAACATTTGGACATTTGGTATTCATTGATTTTTCTTGCGCAAGAGAAATTTTATTTTATTTGTTTATTAATTCCTTTTTTTTTTCTTTTTTTTTTTTCTCGTTTCTCACGAGAAAGTAATGAACACGAAATTCGGGGTGACACGAGAGGAGAAAATCAAAGTTTGTACAGACTATTATAGTACAAGAAATGTATAAATATATAAACAAAAAAATTACCAAATATATCCACGCCCAAGGACGTCTTTTTTTTTTATTACCTAAGAACCAACCCAATATAATAAATAATGAGAGAATGTATGATGAAATGGAAGAAGGGAGGAGGTTTGATCGGGCCTGTTTTCTACCCAAAAAAAATCCCCGAATTGACGGTGAAAAAAAAAAAAGAAAGGAATAGAAGCTTAATGGCATATGGCATATAAACCGGTTTTGACTTAGAAGATTATCGGTAGACGAGGAAAGGTGGGAAAAAAAGAGAGAATATTCTGCAGTTATATTCTATTCTTTCGAAAGGACAAAGGGGGAAAAAAAAGGAAAAACGGTCCTGGAGATATGGTCGAGACTCGACTCGTCACCTCTTGGAAAATAATCATATGGATTTCATAATGTGCATGCAACGAAAAAAAAGGAATTTTTTTTCACGCGAAGTTTATGGTGCGTGATAAAATAAATTCCCGAATAGCTTTGTGGAGCGGAGAAGAAGAGCGAAAAAAAAAAAAATCACACGCAAATTATGGTGCGTGCTCATCAAAAGAATTCAAAAAAACTTGGAAAATGGTTGATAAAAATTTGTTCATAGAGTATAGAAGCGCGCTAGCGAAAATAAAGAGGGTAATAAAGGAGCGTCGAGGAGTTTTCTTTTTTTTTCTTTTTTTTTTTTTTTGGTATATAAAAAAAAGGAAAAAAAAAAAAAAAAAGGAAAAGAAAAAATTATACAAGGTTCAAGAGGGGAAATATAATACAGGAAAAAAAAATTGTTCGGTTAATATATATAATTCTTTTTTTTTTTATGAGGAGTCGCCTTTTGGACGACAGAATGTTCGATTTTTGTTGGGTATTTTTTTCTTTTTTTAATCTAATGTACAACAGGGTATCGAAAGAAGAGGAGAGTGGGGAGTATAATATCGGGAAATTTGGAGGTGAGGATTGGTTGTGTTAATGGATCTAATACCCTAATGCATTTTCGTTTATCCAATTGCCTGCATTGGATGAGATATGTGTTCAAATACGCAGCCGAGATTCATCTCGCCAGAATACGATGTAATTCCGTGTTGAGTCTCTCCAGAGTACGTGAACCCACCGAAGGCGTCATTAATGTCGCTAGCGTTCGTACCATTGCGGCTCAAATTTTTAGAGACCGTGGGCCAATCGATGCTTGTTTCTTCTTCGGTGAACGCCGGGTCAAAGCACGATGTGTCGTCTTCCGAAGAGACGTTGGGCTTGAATGGAGGTGAAACTTGTTTGTTATATAACGCGTTCCAATCAACATCGGCAAAGAACGGGTGATTTTTGATTTCCTCGGCGTCATTGTGAGAGCCTAATCGGTCGTGCGGGTTTCGTGCCAAGAGCTAGTTTGAGGTGTACAAAGAAAGAATTTAGTAAGGAGACTCATCGGGTACAAGTAATTATTGTCAAGAACGTTGAGATCACCTACCCCCTTGATCAAGCTTTTGGCTTCGTCGCTGAAGAAACCTTTGGGGAACTTGAGTTTTCCAAACAAGATTCTGCGGTACATGAGCTGAGTGTCGTTGGTATAGAATGGACTGAATCCAGCGATCATCTCGTAGAACAATATTCCCAAACTCCACCAGTCAACGGATTTACCATAACCGCATTCGGCCAAGACTTCGGGTGCGAGATACTCGGAGGTACCACAGAAGGTATTTGTGGTTTGTCCGGTGGCAAGATTTTCTTTGCACAAGCCAAAATCACAGAGGGCGATGTGTCCTGTTGCATCAAGCAAGATGTTTTCAGGCTTGAGGTCCCTGATTGGTTGATGAGATTTTAGATGAGATGAGAAAAGGAAAACTCCAACGCATCCACGCGGATGAAATTTTTTTTTTTTTTTTTTTGATTTGTTACCTGTAGACGATATTGTATTTGTGAAGGTGTTCCAAGGCGAGAACAATTTCGGCGGCATAGAATTTTGCCCTTTTTTCGCTGAGTCTTACTTCATTTTGTAGATGCCAGAAGAGTTCGCCGCCGTTCATGAAGTCGGTGACCAGGTAAAGGTGAGTTCTCGTCTGGAAAGAAAATTTGAGGCCAACCAAGAACGGGCACGCCTCAGCTCGGATGAGAATGTTTTTTTCGGCCAGCGTGTGCTCGACTTCACGGCGCTCGATCAGATCTTGCTTGTGGAGAACCTTCATCGCGTAGATACGATTTGTGTCCTTCTTGCGAACTTGGAAGACCTTGCCAAAGTTACCCTTTCCAATCAACTTTAGGATCTCGAACGATGCAGGTTTGAGATGTGATTTCTGAAGAAGGAATCAAGTATGAACATTAGTCTCAACCCGGACAATAATTGTGATGGTAATTAATGATGATGTGCCTACCTCGACCTCGACTTTTTCAAAGGCAATTTGTACGCGGACTTCACCAGTGACAGTCTCTTTGCTCCTTGGCAACAATCTGGTGTGGGCGGGCACAGAAAAAGATCATTGATCAGTGGGTGAACTCGGGAGCACGGACGCAAGAGCGGATGAATTTGAATTGAAATCTTTTTTGCTTACTTGAACCAAGCGTCAACGACTTCGCCGGGTCTTCTCGGGGGTTGGATTTTAAGCATGCCGAGAAACATATCGACATTGTTTACACGTTCATAAACGGACACGTGAACTTCGCCATCAAGGCGTGCAACGTCGCTGTCAGGTAAATCAAAGATTGTTAGGAGACATGAATCATCGTCAACATCGGTGCATCGCACGTAGGAAACACTTACAAGACAACTTTGTGCTTCCAGACAGGGTTTGTCGCGGCGCGGACGAGCTCCATGAATTCCATTTGTCTCCCACCTCGTGACGAGAAGTCGTTCTCCCTTTTGGCTTTGCGAGTAACGATTTCGTTTCTTTCGAATTCCACCACGCAATAAGGTCTCGACTGGAAGTTGTTGATGTTGAGTTTGCGTCCTTCAACAATGGTCACCGAAAGACGACCGGTGAGCGGAGTTTGGCTGACGTTGTCAAAGGCGTTACTTCGATCGGAACTAGGGGATCCGGACCTAGGCGTTCCTTGGTCGAATTCCAATGATGGCGCTTGGGGGTTGAGCTCGGGCGAAGACGGTGGTGTCAAATACTTGCTAATCTTGTTGTTATTACTCCACTCCACTAACTTCATCTTGAAGAACTCTGCCATAACTGAAGTTTCTTTTTTTTTTTTTTTCGTTCGGATTTTTTTTTTTTTTTTTAAGAGATTTTAATCTCGGTTGCGCTTAGGCCGTTCGTTAAATATTTTTTGGAAAAGGTCGTTAGGAATATATCGTGAAAAGAAACACGGCGATAACTATCTATATATTTTATTTGCGAAGTAGTAAAGCTTCGAGAAGAAAGGAAGAAGAAAAAGTTTTTTAAGATGGAAGTGAATCCTGTTGGAGTGAATTGGCAAGATATCGCGGGGAGTCGACCTATTTATTGACTTTTTTTCTACTTCTAGCGAATATGTGCTATGCGTTGCACTGTAAAGCGGGGAGAATGGCGTTTGAGGTAATGAATTCTGTTCTGAATGTTTATTACTTTGTTGGGATTTGTTTGTAACGAGCCAGATTTGTTATTTCTATTGTCTGATTAGAAAGGCAAAGTATACAGTATATTAATTATAATTATAATAATTGCATTGATCCCCAAGCGTCAGGGACTTTCTATTTTCTTTTTTTATCTTTTCTTCCGAAATGTGAAGGAGTGAGTAAAGTAAAGATTTTTGTTGAACTTAATATAGGCGAGGTCTTATATTTCTTCCCCAAGCGTCCTGCCTGACACAAATCTCAACAAGCAAGCAGTTCGCCCATCCCTTATGCCATTGGAAACTAAACTTTACTAGATTGGCTCATCCCCACAATTGATTACGGTGGCACAAACAAGGCGTTATATAACCTTATTTTATTCAAAGAAGAAAGAAAAAAGAATTTTTTTTTTTTTTAAAATAACCATATATAAATAATTTACACTGTAACAATTTATTTAATTAAGATTAAATAATAACAAAAAAAATTTTTTAAGTATTCGGATCTTTAAAAGTCGACGCCACTTTGTGTAAAAAAAAAAAAAAAAAAAAAAAAAAAAAAGAAAAGAAAAGAAAAAAAGAAATGAGAGGGTAAGAATCGGGGCGTATAAAAAAATTTTTTTCTCGGGAAAAACGAACGGTCGGTTAAGTAAACAATTATCATTAGGGTTGACTTTCACTACATTCTAAATTTTCGACGGAGAAACAATAAGTCTCATTGTTTTCTTATTTGTTAATACCAACAATAATAATTGTTGCCCAACGCAATATATATATATATATATATATATATACAGTATATACTGTACATAAATATAATCGAGATATTCAGCTAATCTCCGAGATAAATGTTTGGTCATGGCGAAAGTTTGGATGTTCAGGAAAACAGGTGAGCAAAGGCATGGTTTGGGGAAACATCTTGAAATCATTGGTGAGACACATAAACGCTGATTTGTTTGTAAACAAAGTGCCCTAAGGTTTATTAGACAGACGGTAAGTATCTTTAACTGTTATAATGCGTGTGTTTACACCCATTGTCCTGAAAAAAAAAAAAAAATTTTTTTTTTTTTCTTCCCTTTCTTTCTTTCTTCTTCTTCTTTTTTTTTTTTATGTTGACGTTTTGAATTAATTATGTTTCGGTCGTATGGTTTTTACAGTTGGTCAACTTCGTTCTAACCTCAATTATCGGTATGCAAGCAATGCCGGAGTCTCCAAGTAGCATAATGAGGTCTTCGCATGAACCAAAAAAAAAAAAATAGCGGACCGATAAAGATGCTTACAGTGGACAGTATATTCGTTCGCATCCATTTGGGTATAGGCTATTTTACTTTTATATGACGCGAGGTAGCACACAGCATTATTTTAAGGCTGACTCCAGGACAAATGACTTCCCATTTCGTTCTACGCTCATACAGTTGTTGCTTTCCTTGCTTTTTTTTTTTTTTTTTTTTTTTTTTTTTTTTTCCTTTGCGGCATCGACCTGCATCCACCCAGAATTCGTTGTGTACGACGACTGCATTAGTACTCTTAAGTTGAATAATATGACCAAATAATGAGATAATCTGTGTATGCGAAACAGATAAGATTCGTGTCTAATAATCATGCATGAATCAATATGGTATAGATTAATAATTACTTATGGGTATAATGCTAATGGAAAACACTTACAACAGACGTATCAATTATCATTAATGTTCGGTCAGAATAGGTCGGGCGCCCAACTAACCGCCATTGGACCATTTTTTCTCACAGGTTTGTCATAAATGATCAGAACCTCCATTGGATTGCATTTAAACGGTTCATGCATATTCCCTGATAAAATAATTACGAGTTCAATGGACTCCCCCGCATATGCGCTCTTTTGGGGGAAAACCGACAGTTTAAACGTTCGATTTACCGAGGACAAATTAACTTCAGAAATAGATTATATCTAATGTGTGGTATCCTTGTATTACGCTGCTTTTAAGTTAGGGTTAATTGATTGTTTGTTAACAATTCGTGTGCGTGTAATGATGGTAATGGTTAAATCACAAATTACAGTAAATAATGTGAGTTCGGATAATGATTGTGGTAACTAACAATAACTCGCGAGGCACAAAAGGAAATCAGAGAGATACGTAAGACCACCATCATTACATCATCGAGACCACGATGACAATTCGGGTGAGCGCGCGAAAGCTTTGTAGAACGCGTGCAAGATGTTCCTCCAATGGATCGACGATGATTTCCTGCCTCTCCAGAGGCTTATTATTTTTTTTTTTTTTACAATTCAAAAAACTATTTTTTATCAAAGGATAATGCCCGTGGCGGTTATTATTTTTACAACAATGTACTGAAATGGATTGTTTCAATCCTCCGGTGGTGGCGCATTTATTGGGAAAATATTTTTGGGCAGGTTTGTGCACGCGAATAAGAGAATCATTGTATTCGAAACAATAGCGTCAACCTAAGAGATTACGAATCGAGAAATTGGTACGTAATGTATGCGCCCTTTCGCGAATCAAGAGCGGGATGCTCACGTGATGTTTCGGACTGAATATCTGGTCGTGTTTGAACACCGACTGAGACAAACGTAGTTTATTTTATGGATGGTTCATTTTATGATCTGGCCTTGCCCTATCTTATGTGAGTTCTCCTTCGGTTTATCGTTGAATAATAGAAGAAGTTGGGCGATGACAGGGAAATTTTCTCCAGCGCCACAATTCAACCTTGCATTTTCTTTCAATATTTTAACAAATTTTGTGAAATCCTTTTTCCCTACAAAGCACCTTCCGGCACGCACAATTACCAAAACTTGACATGACTTCCTAAAGACACTTCTTTGATATGCGGAATTAAACATGAACCTTTTTTGTTATCTGTAACGCCGTAGATTTTTTTGCATGTTGGCTGATGCATTAGGTAAGAAAAAAAAAATTCAGTTAGATGCACCTTAGTGCCACAATCAACAATAATACATGCTGTTCTGTATCACCAAAATTTTCTTTTTTTGGCTACTCTCGGACGGCGGCTACGTCAAATGATCTAGAACAAAACGACCTCCAACGTTGGTGTCCTCCCTTCTAAAAATAACAAGGTTTTGTCGAACCCAATACCCGGTAAGTTTCTGCTTCTTCCGGTGCGACCAAAACAAAGTTCCGCAAAGGGAAGGGAGGCTTTTGTTTGGTGACGACAGTGCACATTCCCATCCAACTACTTCTGACCCACACTAAAATACTATTGCATGAGTGCATATACAGTGAACACACAAATGCACGTAAAATAACACCCTTTAATATTTTTTACGTGTCCTCCATTTAATCCTAGATCATTACTTCACTAGTTTGTTTTTTCTTTATTTCCCTTTACCGTCACAATTATTGTTATTTCCTGTCGTATGACATAAATAAATAATTCTTTCCCCATTTCGGGACAAAATAAAGATAGAACCTCTTTGCGCATATAAAGAAAGATAGTATACCGCATTCTTTTCGCCAAAACGTTTGTTTACGTCGATACCAAGGATCTCAACCATCCTTTAGCCATAAAAGAGAATATCGATGCCAAACTTTGACCTACGAGAATGGAAGGTGTTGAGAAAAAAAGATGTCGTTTATCAGGTGACCGTCCCTGTTCAGAAGAGACGTCACCCTCCTTCATGATGTCTTTCCAAAGGATCCTAAGCAAAAAAAGAAAGAAGGGTAAACGATTTCAACGAACATGCGAATCGCATCTAATTCGAGGCTTAATGCCTGAGGGGACAAAGGAACGCCAAATAGGTTCATTTAAAAATTACTTACAATCGGAATTCATGCAATCGTGAAAAAAGAAAAATAATTTTAATTAAAATTTCTTTATGCAAAAAAAAAAAAAATTTCTTTATGCCTTGCATACACATATTTCGTGCACCTCTTACAACGGAGGACCTCTTGCCTCTCACAAGAGAACCGCAAATGGAAATGTTTCTTTGGTATGCTCCAATGATTCTTTGATGCAATTGATCATCTGACATATAATTTATATTCTGTGTCCTGGCGATGGTAAGTTGGAGCAACCATTTAAGGAATAATTCAATAAACGATCCGAATTGATTTTTTTTTTTTTTAGTCTACATTTTAAAAAAATACATCAATTGCTTCTTTTCGAATTAATTTAGTGTGATGCTTAATAAAAAAAAAAATTCTTGATTAAACTTGTACCAAATTGTTTTTTTTTTTTTTTTTTCGCAATTTATTACATCAAAGAACTCTCTTTTTGTTCATAAGGATCGCGCGCCTTCGACTACCATTCCAAGTGTAATGTGGGGACAATACATATTGGTTCTCCCATTTTCCATCTTGCAGCCGCATTGTTGGATTCTACTATTGTACTATCATTGCATGAAAAAAGGATGGAGGCTCGTCGTAGATTTATTTATTTTTATTTTTATTTATTTTTTTCTTTCTTGCATGATTTGATCCTTGGTAAAAAGACGAGTTCTTTTCGCCGATCAATTTCCATAGATGGTATCACGATGTTCCTGTTAGACTTATTGCAATTCTCAATCACCTTCCAACATTACGTGTGCTAAAAAAGTTGCTTCGGCAAGAAATAAAGTAAAGTAGAATAAGATAAAATAATAATAATAATAATAATAATGATGATGATGATGATGATGATGACCAAATCTTTTTTGGTCATGTTATATCTAATGCACGCATTAGCAATAATAATACATAACATCGAATGCAAAGAAAAAAAAAAAAAAAACAAAACAAAAAAAACAAAAAATACCATTTATAGTCTTTTTGATCAATGAAAAATAAACAAGTTTTTTTCAAAAACGAAAATACCCTTGAACACCGTGATCAATTCAGAATTGTGGGGTGTCGCTGCGTGCGCTACACAGTCCCGGTGACGCATCTCATTCGACCGTGCATCTCCGGCTCGGAACAATCGGGTTGGTCATGCCGAAATCTGCCCACATGAAAAGCTTAACTAATTTCAAATGATAAATTTCTAAATGCGCGTCGATTGATCTCGATTATTATCTAAAGTTTTTAGATTTCATCGAACCCTTAGATAAGTTAAACCCACGTACCGTCCATTGTAGACACATTTCGTGGGAACACCAAATAAATTTAACCTACCACCCATTTTCCATCAAAATAGGACAACGCAACCAAACTTGTGTATGGCGAATGGAATGTATAAGATGGCTATTACGAAAGCCAATATTTGGTTTTTTTGCCTTCCCCCTCCCCCAAAAAACAATCGCACATACAACGTGTACGAGATACCGTTGGCTGGTCGGTCGGAGTGTTATTTGTTGTTGAGTCACTTGAGCATTGACAAACAATTAGTTGTGTGTGAAACTTGTTTACAAATAAACAGCAAATTCCAACTCTTAAGTGGATAAATATTTGGTCATTATCTAACGCAAAATATTTACACACGCAATAACTCGCCGAACATGTAGAACGCAAACAAACAATCGACGAAGGCGAACGGGCATAGCCCAATGGTGCTTTTAAGGTTGTCATCTGACAGACAAAATAATCGACATTTTTGGAACAATAAACTAGGTAACGATGCTTCAATATGCAGCTTAGGAGTGAGGGATTACCGCACCGAAGTTCAATAGGCTCATATTAAGTTTAGAGGCTCATGGAAACTTATTGATTAAACTTTGGATTTAGTAATGCCTGATTGATCGTAATTTAAACGTGTATTAAGTTTAAGAAATTCCAAAATGAAAGTCTCGCAAATGAAATATTATTGTGGTAATGTAATGAAAATTGCCGGAGAAGACATGCATGGATATGCAACGTGCGAAACGATCCTCATTTCCGTTGACACACGAATCCACACGACAACCAAGAATGCGACATTCCGTCATTTCGCCGCGCGGAAACGAGCAACGTCCGAGAAGTCGACCAACAAATGTAACACGGCAGCTTATTCTCCTAAACACCTCTTCGCTCGGGGCAATTTTGAGAATTCTCATGGCAAACCGAATAAGCAATTCGATCATTTAATCAATGCTCAAAAGCACTAGCCAGCCATGATTCGTCCAAGGTGAATGCTGATGCGTGCATTCTCAGATAGCCTTTCGGCGGTGTAATTGTTTACACATTCTTGCATCATACAAACCTCGTTAGGGTTCAGGAGAAAGTTAGATTTGTTTGTTTGTTTTTTTTGAAAACCAGTTGACGCTGCGAACTCTCTGCCACTCTCCTCTCACCTGCCATATACAACAAGAAAAAATCTACCAAAAATGGTAACCTTGTAATCTCACAATGTTACACGTTTGAAAACATAAACATTTAACGAAATTTAATGTATTAGCAAACGCCCATCCTGTATTTATTGATGCTCGACATTGATGCAAGGGATGCAAGGACGAAAATGTTCCTTTTCTCCTTCGGCAGGAAAAAAAAAAAAAAACAACTTTCTTTAACGAAGACGCACTGGAATTGGTCGTTTTGCACATTGGTGTGCGACAGAATCCTTGATGCATGACTTAAAACATAAGGATTCTCTATTATTACATAATTATTGAACTTGTTTCCCGTAATGTTCTCACACCGTTCTATCGTACGTACAGCGGATGATGATCATTAAGGTTTTTGACTTGAATGGTTGATTGTTTGTCTTTTCCATTATCGACGCTATTTAAACCACCTGTTTCTTAAAAAAAAAAATTTTTTTTTTGTGGCGTTTTAGCCATCACAAATATTTCCATGCCGTTCCATTCAACAACGCTTTTGTTGCGACATTAAACACTACGTGCTCTTTTGCTTTGTTAACAATATTACTTAATATTTGTATCAACGGATATGCCAATGGTAAAATTTGAGCCACGTTTTATCCCTCTCAGAATGATTGTCTTCTCGCCTATTATTTTATTAATGACATCGTAAAGCTTCAACAATGACACTATCCAATTATGGTAAGGTCCATATTTGTTGCGTGAGTAGAACATGCAACGCCCATCGTCCAATCGTTTTTCTCACCCGGGCGGCATTCTCCGTAGTGTTCACGCCAACTCTCGTTAGACAATAAGGCGTTTCGTTTTTTGAAGAGAAATCACCGTATTTGTTTAGTATGTTACGATTAATGTCGGGCATGTATTAAAAATTGAGATATCAGCTTTGTTTCTTATACCAGTTAATTAGTAATTAAAAAAACGAGTCTTTTTTTTTTCACCAAGTCCAGTTTCCAGATTCGGACAATGGTTAATCCATTATCTTAAATCCACGAATCAAAATGATTGGGATTAAAAATTTAACAATTCCTAACTTATGGCACATCGTAGATAGCAATAGTGGAAGGGCCTTCTTTTTATTGCCAAACAACCAATCAAATGCATTAGCATTATCTATTCGAATTGTATGCCGAATTTTCACGTCTTCAATTTCACAATTAATCGATAAATCGATTCATTTGAAAGTTTTTCTAATAGACCTATATATCAAATCTATTAAACCACAACTATTGCATCATGTTATGATCGGTATTCAAAATTTTTATTTTTATTGTATTAATGTGAAAGTTTGGGTCGCTCGCACTCGAAACAAATCTTTAAATAACAGCAATAAATAAAATCAAGATTCTTATATGTACCATATACCATATATAATGCATATAACAATAAAATTAATTCCATAGAAATAGATTGCTTTATTTGACTCATATGTAGTTTCAAAAAAAAAAACTTGCAATTAAAATATATATAAAAAAAGATCAAATTATAAAATAGCAAATTGGTTTTCTTAGTTCATATCAAGTTCCATTTTGCAATTTTCAAAATTTTTTAATGTTTCAAATAATAATAATGACACTATTCCAATTTATCAATCCATCATTAAATCAAAAAAAAAAATTTTTTTTAAATATTACGTAAATAAAATTAATAAATAAATATCGCATACAGTGATAAAACTAGTATAAATATCAAGAGGGTATTTTCTATGTAAATGTTGCAATAATTTCTTTAGCAAAGATGTTACCATTTTACGTGAATACGCGGATAATCAAATCGCTAAATCTTTCTTTTCTTAATTCGGAGTTTTAGTTCCTTGCAAACCCGAAAGGTGGTGACGTAAGTCTTTATCGGCACATTCATATCCACCAGCTCAACATCGTATTTTCTGTACAGCATTGCCAAAGTAAATTTTAATTCCATCATTGCCAAAATTCTTCCGGGACCTATTTTAAAGAATTAATTGGTTTCGCATAAAACATGCACGAGACAAAAATCACACGCATTGACTGACAGTGAAATAAAATAACTTACACTTTCTCAGTCCACCACCAAAGGTGTAAAGGAAACCTTTGATATTTTTATTATCTTTTTCCATAAATCTCTCAGGAATAAATTCCTCTGGGTTTTCCCATAAGGACTTATGATTGTGAACGCCTTGCATATTTAAAATAAATTGCGTTTCTGCAGGAAATTTAAAACCACCGAGCTCATCAGGATTGGAATTAATTCTAGGTATTGCGGGAACAAGTGTAAATATTCGAGAACCTGCATAAAATAAGTTTTGGTGAATACAGTGTCGACAAAGTTCACGAAGTTTACATCGGGCATGCATTGACAAATAGTCAAATGCATAAGTATTACTTACATTCGTTGATTACTGCATCACAGTATTCAAGTTTCGACATGTCTTCGTAAGTAATTTTATAGTCAGGATCTTTCCCCAGGACTCTCTCAAATTCCTCCACCAATTTTTCCTTAACTCTTGGATAATTGGACAGATAGTGAATTAGGAAGCAGATGTTATGTGTCGACTAAGTCATAAGAAAATATTTATAAATACAGTATCTATTAACCCAAGGTCCGGGAAGCGACTACATACAGTATATGAATGAACAAAAAAATTACTTACTGTACCAATCCCACCTCCCATAACTTCAATAAAGTTTATAGTAATTTCGTCGTCAGTCATTGGTTTATCGTGTAAGTTATCCGCGATTCTTTCAGTAATATCGCGTGTCGTATTTATCGTTAAAAACATTGTTAACATGTCTTTAGTTAATTCTTGATCTTCGGGTGTTTTTTCAATCTCTTCTCTTCTTGCCTTTACAATATTATAAATGCTATTCCTCATCCAATTTAGCTGATTTTTAAATCTCTGGCTGTGCCATCTAATTCCCGGAAGGTTTCTAACAAACTTTGGAACTAACATATAATACACGAGACACATGGTAACGTCTTCCAGAGCTTTTAAAAAAGTTTTGCTTTCCTCAAAAGCACCTTCAGGTACGGTGGTATTCATTTTATTTATCGATAAACTATTATAATAACTGGTAATTGAGTGCTTTTGTTGACTAGTGGACAGAAGAAATGTTGAATCCATAAAATATCTTCTCATCCATTCAGGAAATTCCAATACAGTGTCTTCTCCAAGCTGTTCCCAACAATTTTCCATTTCAATAAATATTTCATGAAATCTATGCACGTACGTCCTTATAACAGATGATCTCAAAACAGTTTTTGAATAAAACCGTCGATAATATTCCCAGTTTTTATAATTTAGGTTGAAGGTGAGTCCTGTGTTTAGTAATTCTAGTTCTTGAAATCCCTCATGATCCGATTCCACTAGACAATGAAAGTTGCCATGAGTTGATGTATTCAGCATTTTGTCAACTATTTCTTTGTTACTAATTATGACTATTCGTCGAGAACCCGAATAAATTTCATATATGTCGCCATATTTCTCTTGAAGTTTGCTTGGCCAAGCAGAGACATCCTTGCTTATGTGAAGAAGGTTGCCAACTAAAGGAAGGGGGATTGGTCCCGGGAGAGGGTTTTCGCGATTGAAATATTTGTAGTAATAATGAGTAATGTAGATGAAAAGAAAGACCGATAGGATGGGTAAAATATCGTTAATATTGTGTATAAACATTTTTTCTTATTCCTCGTCTCAATAATCCAGAGTTTACTTATATGCTCGCTGTTTTTGATGACGTATTCTTTCAATCTGACAAATTTTCACAAGGCTGACACATGATCACACCTTCAAGCTGGCAAAAAAAAGATGCTAAGTATGAATGACTCAATTAAATCAATTAGCATCTCAATAATTTCATATTTAGCATGAACTTAAATAATGTAATTTTATCTCTTCTATTTTATCTTTCCTATTAAATCACATACGATAGTAAACTCGTCGATCCTTTTAGCTATATTTTTCATTTCTATCTATTATAGCATGTTTTCTATCAAATTTATTAAACTTTTATATTTGATTTTATTAATTTACTATGTACAGTATTATTTTTTAATAATATTATAAATAACTATTTAAAATAATTAAAAATATTTTCAAGGTTATTTTAACCATCTTTTTATAGCTCAATAATTTCATTACATTAGTCAAAAAATATTTGTTCAGCATAATGTCGCTTATATAACATTTGTTAAAAAAATAAATAATTTGATAAATTAATAATATGAATAAATCATCAATCTATTTCTGCTATATAATTTATTATTTGTACTATATAATTCAACATAAATAAATTATTATTCTATATAATTTGACATTAATGTATTTCTATTATACTGTATATTTCACTAATTAATGATGATTAAGTCATTAAAATTTTTCTCAAAAAATCATTATTTTTTATTTTGCATTCATCAAAATTTATATATTTATCAAATTTTTGTTATATATTATATATGTATACAATTTAAAAAAATTACATTTAAATATTTTTAAGAATTTTATTAATCTGAATTCAATATTTAAATAAAATAAATTAGCTAAAAATATTATGAAAATAGATTGTATATTCATATTTAACTAAATAAAATTTGATATTCTATAATTCAACATTTATATTATTTATAAATCTAGAATAAAATTTATTTTTTATTAAATTAATAAATTTGTATTATTGAATAAAGATCAATTAATATTCAATAATATTATTCAAAAAGATTACTAAATATGTAAAAAAAAAATTAAACTTATTTCAAATATGAATTGATATTTTCATTGTAATTTATTAATTGAACAAATATAAATAAATCCTTAATATTTTATAAAGATATAATAAAATCAAATATTTTACTCACAATTTAATATCTACTATATTAGTTTTCTTTATCTTAAATAATTATTAAATTTTCAATTTTTTTCATAAATAATTTTTAAAATTTTATAGTTTTATAAAATACTTTATAATATTTGACTAATAAATCACCCATTATCCACTAGAGCAGAGATAGCAACGGTTGTAACAACCATGAGTATAGGATCAGAACACAGCATAGCAAACATATACACAGACAGCCAAGTAGCCATCAATGGTATATAAAAGACTATGAAGAAAGACAAAAACAAGATCATAAAGAAACAAAAGAATTTGAACCTCCTTCTCCAGATCCAAATCACATGCAAACAAAGGAAAATCAAACTCATGCTACATAAGGTAAAAGGCTACTTCGGAATCAAATACAATAAGATGGCAGATCAGTTGGTACAGATAGATGCATGGAAAGGCATGAAACCAGGAGAAAATGAAATTGAAATCAAGAGGATCAAAGACCCAGAAATGGGAATAGCTTCGCAGTGGAACAGCCACTTCACTGAATTCCCTATAAAAACAATCACACAAAAACTTACAAACACTATCAACCTGGCAAAATGGTACCTCCTGAACAGAATTAGATGCAACTTTAGTGAACGAATAATCAAAGAAATCAACTGGCAAACAACAGTAACATATTTTCAACCCACAAAGATAAGTAATTATCATACAAACAATGAAGATCAAAAACTAAGGAAATTTTGTCTTAGCCTTTGGAATGATGAATTACCAATCAAAAGCAAGCTACATACAAGGCTTCCATCCATTTACAAAAACAATAAATGCAACAAATGTGGAGAACCAGAGACCTGTATCCATCCTTTTCTCTACTAGCAACTAAGAACAGAAACAGAAATGGCTTTGAAAGATATAACTACAACTTGCATAGAGAATCACACAAAGAAAAAAGAACTGCAAGTGTTCAAAACATACTTATCAAACAAAAATAACCTGAACTTTAAGGAATACTTAATAGCAAACATTAGAGGAACTATCTTCAAAGAACTCACGTATAGTCTCAAAACAGCCATTCCAGATAGAACTGAAAGAAAAAATTGCATAACAGAGATCTGCCTTGGAATAATCGAGCATCTCCATCAAATCTGGCAAAGACAATGTGAAACCTTCTAAGAATAAAAAGCTAGTAAAGGAATCACTAAACAAAAAGAAAGGTCAGCAAAATACGAGACAAAGAAAGAAGACCCCTTCTTCACAGTCAGGAAAAAACACATAAAAGATCAATTTGTATACTTGGTCAATGAGTTCATGGATCAATGGATTACAAATCTTTTAGACAACTTTTACACATTTAAAATTTCTTTCAGCACTAGCCCAGCCTTGGCAGGTTAGCTTCCCATACCGGAGGTGGCAACAAGCCACAAGGTGAGTACCTCTGCATAGAGGAATTCTATTGAGCTCTATTTGATAGTAAATAGGTAGTACATTCTAGAATAGCACCTATGTATTGATACTACAAAATTACAAATAAAACAAGGCTGAGCCAGCGTTTAAAAAAAAAAAATTTTTTTTGACTAATAAATCTAATATTTTAATAAATATCTTTAAATTTGATTTTTTTAAATGCAAAAGTTTATTAAAGAAGATTTAAATCTATTAATAATTGATTAATAATTATTATATATATTGTTTAAAAATTAATATATAGTTTGGGACAAAACTTTTTGCTTTCTTTTTTCTGTTTTATTTTTACTTATAATTTAATAACTAATTAATGAAATTTAATAAAAAAATATTTTTTTTATTAGAATAAAACTACTTAAAGGTTTTTTTAAAATTAATTATTAAAATTTTGTTGGATTTAATTTTTTAAAAAAATATTGATTTTAAATAAATTACAAAATTTTATAATAAAATATTATTATAATTATTTTAATAATTAAATTTATAAAATTAAGACAATTAAATATATAAAATAAAATTTTTGCAATTTTTTTATTAATATAAATTTTTTTAATTATATAATTTATTTAAGTTTAATAAAAAAATAAGAATCTTTAAAAAATTTTTATATATCAAAATTTATTTTCTAAATATATTTTTATATAAATTTATATATATAAAGTTATAAAAAATTTATTTAGCGATTTTTTTAACTTTAAATCAAAATTTTTTGAAAAAATTATTAATTAATTATTATTAAAACTCAAATATTTTTTAAATTGAATTATTAATTATAAATACAGTATTTGAAATTTTATTTAATTAATTATTTATTAAATTATAATAAAAAAAAAAAATGTAAAAAATGTTGTCCCAAACTATATATCAGTAAAAAATCAAAATATTATTTTTTAAATTGTATCTAAAGAATTTATATTTCTATGATAAATAAGTTAACATATGAAGTCCTAACAATTTTATAAATATTTTGCATATATATAATAAAGATATGTTATGTTGACCTAATTGTAAGTTAAAAAAAAATTTTTTTTTTTATTTTTATTTTTAATAGTTGAATTTAATATTATTTTTTATTATAATTATATTAATTTATTAATAATTAAAGAAAGATAATTATTTATTTAATAAAGATCTAATTTATTAGTATTTAATAATATATTAAAAATCAATATATTTTTATACTTCAATTATATTTTATATAACAAATTTGCAATAGTTTCAGTAATTAATTGTAGGCAATAATGTTCATAATAAAAGAATATTTATTTAAACTATAAACAGAGTGACAAATCACTTCCAAAGTTGTACTTAAAGTTTAAAAAATAAATTAAGATAAGTAAATTAGTTAGTGTTTTAGCTTTAGTGACACTGTAAATAATATAGGTTATATTATGTTTAATAAAGTATATATAACCAATTTATTAGTAAATAAAAAAAAAACAATAATAATAAATTTATAATTGTTACATACAATTGCTTCCAAAAGTTTGAGTCTACTTGCTATATTTTTATTATAAATTTCAACTTTGATAATTTTTAAATTATTAACTATGCAATCAAAAATTATAAAAATTATATACTGTATATTGTGTCTTAATACTTATTCTATTTCTATATTTTTTTAAAAATTTTTTTATTAACACATTCTAAAGTTTTATTATTGCCAAATATCTTTATTTTTTTATTAATTATCATATGATTTATAATAACAGTCAATCAAAATTCTCCAAAAGTAAAACTTTGATAATATATATGAATTTTATAATTTTTGATTATATAATTAAGGATTTAAAAATTGTCAAAGTTGAAATTTATAATAA
>CAJVPT010000999.1:0-24166 GCA_910592055.1 Acaulospora colombiana
GTATGGTATGAAGTGGTTGGGTTTTGATCTCTGTCAGAGCTCAAAAGAGTGATCTGCAGTAGTGACCTGCGGGCAATAATGTTAGAAGTTGGAAGGGTCTTCACCTGAACCTCTAACGGAGTGATAAATCACTCCTGAAGTTGCATTTAGAGAGGTAATATAACCAAAACGAGTGAGTTAGTTAGAGATTTAGCTTTAGTACTTCATTTAATATGTACAGCTTACAAATGTTTAATAAAGCACACTTAACTAACCTGATAGAGGGTATAAAAAAAAAAAAAAAAAAAAGAAAGTTTTGGAAATTCTTTATTTCTAAAAGTTTCAAGTTCTTAATAAAGATATTCAAAATATTAAAAGATAAGAGATGTTTAATATAAATTGTAAAGTTTTATTTTTTTAAGTTTCTCATATAAAAAAAATTTTTTTTGGTTAAAAACTAAGGTTTTGATTTTTTTTAAAGCTATTTTAGTTTAATACTTGCTTAAATAATATATTTAATTAAATTGATTTATCCAATACTATAGATAATAATAAAGAAAATTTTAAGATTTAGATATAAGCAAGAAGAATATCTTAACTAAATAAATTTCATTTAAAAGAAAGTTGTTTATTTGATAAACTTTTTTAAAAAAGCTTGAATTATATTTTTTTCCTTTTTCCTTTTTTTATTTTTTATTAATTTAGTAATTTATAGTTTTTAGATAATTTATAGTAACAAATTATTAACAATAAATCTAGTAAATAAAGATTTATAATAATTTTTTAAAAAAGTAAAATACTGTTCTCAAGATTTAATTTAAAGTATATTAACATAATAATATGTTAATAATTATATAAAAAAATCTTTAATATTATAGATAGTTATATAAGCTTCTTAATAAAAATTAAATTATATAATATAAAAATTGAAAGAATAAAGATTATAACAAATAAAATTAAATATTGAATTTTAAACTTAATAAAATGTTTTATAAAAAATAATAATAGTAGTTAAAAAAATATTTATTTGAACTATTAATTAAATAGAAAATTATTTTAAAATTATATTTAAAGTTAATAAAAATGAATAAATTAATTAGAAAATCAATTTTAATAATATATAAATATATGTATAATCTATTAAATAATTAATAATAAATATGACCTGTGGGTCTATAGCATAGTGGTAGTGCTCCCAGGTCACAATTACAAGGTCTATAGTTCAATATCACATGAGGGCCATGTGAAAGATTTATGGAATGGAATATAACCAGGTCTATGAAAACACCAATCATCTTTATTCCGGTTTCATACAAACAAGTTTTTTCATTTCCGGTTCTAAGCGGGTTTTTCTTTCTATAAAAGGCACAATCAATACAACTGAACACAAACAAATCTGAGAAAAGTACCAAAACTGGCAACAGTGTCATGTCTATCAAGAACCACTTAAAAGGTATACTTCTTCTTTCACGGAACTAGCAAGTCAAGCCTGGAAAGTTAGTTGGGAGGAATCTGGAAGGATTGAAGATCCAAAAATAGGGGTGTCTAGATTTTCTAGATAGGTAGTAGTAGAAATTTAATCTGACTGGATATTTCCAGGCAACAAGCTGTTCGGTGGATTCTTTAAAAGTAGGATTTTAGGAATGTTTGTCAACATGAATGATAAAAATATATATTTTCTGCAATTAAATTTGTAAATTACTTTATCAAGTTAATAAATGAGGCTGAGCTTCCGTTCTACAAAAAAAAAATTAATAAGAAATATATAATTAACTTAATAAAAGATTAATAATAATAATAATAATAATATAGTATAAAAAATATAAATATATAAAAATTTGAATTCACTTATTAATTTACAAAACTTATATACTGTATATTATGTCTTAATATTTATTTTATTTCTTCTATTTATAAATAAATTTATCATATGATTTACAATATTAACCAATCAAAATTATTTAAAAATAAAATTAATAGTAAGGCATAATATAATTAAGAATTCAAAAACTGATAAAGTTAAAATTCATAATAAAAAATATAGTAAGTGAACTCAAACTTTTGGAAGCAACTGTATAAATTCTAAACTTAATGAATGTCATAATATCATAAAATAATTGTTCTAAATTTAATAATTCATTCAAAACATTTATATTCATTGAATATTACTTTTTGTGATTTTCTTTTTTAAAAAGAATTGTTTTGCCATACAATATACTGTATCTCTAACTATTTACAAAGCTCGTTCATTTTCAATTTTTAAAGATTTTTTTTTTCAATTACCGTTAGAAAAATTCATTAACCTTACTGAAAGGTATACTTTTAATGAGTTTTTGAACTCTACCAATTCAATCCATTCATAATCAATATCACATCGAACATTAAATAGATAGATAATAATTAATATTCAGTAACTAAACACGAATGCGTTAAAGGTGATTGGTTAAATCATAAAAGAATCTAAAAATAGCCGGCGCTTTAAAAAAGAAAAAAGAAAAGGGCATACAGTGAAAAATAATATTTCAATAAATTCATCAAATTGTTCAAACCAATTTCTTTAAGCAGGTGATCGCGTCTTTTTAAGGAAAGGTGTTACCACAACTTTGACAATATAAATAGATGATTGCATCAAAGTTAAACATAAATAAAATATCGCCAAATCTCAACCAATTTATTCCTTTACGGTTTGCTAAAAACGGCAAGTTCTATAAAATCGACAGGAATTGCATTTTTGTTTTTTTTTTTTTTTGTTTTTTTTTTCTCAATTTACGGCATATCCTTCTACGGGCAAAAATTTAAGCCAATTTGGAAAATCATTGTGTGCTGTGCCGTCAATGAAGAGATTATCGCATACACAATCATTCTCTCAGTAACCATCCTTTGTGTATGCCGTCTCCATACATCAGATCAAAAAATAAGCTATCGTATACAACGATTTTCTCCGCCAAACATTTTCCTTAGGGGAACCTATCACGTACGATTCTGAGAAGATCATCGAAAATCGTCGATTTTTTTATCAAAGCGTACAATGATTTCAATTTAAACTATGGTAGGTGATCGTAACTCGAATCGCTGCTGGTTATCAACGATAAGTTGAAAAAAAAAACGATTTACGACGGTATTCCCTTCTGATTTTTCGGTGTTAAATAATAATTAACCGCACAAGACGTAGAGTTATATAAGTTACAGTAAATTCACCTAGTGGAATTAGTGTACATCCGATTTATTTAATTACGTCAGGTTTCTTTTCGAAGGCCCCGTGTATCAGCGTTCTTTTCAAAGAATTAACCAGAATTCGGAAAAACCCGACGATCTTGACTCATGCGACAGTGCCAAGCACTTTGTTAATAAGGACATGCGCGCGCGTTATACAAATAAATCGACCTGACTTATTAGAGAATGAATCGTGGAGCACATTTCCATAGGGTTGCATTGGAATGAAATAGTAATTATTCTAACCGCAAAAACACGTCATTCGAATAGAGTTTCAATGCACAACTTATTAGGAAATACAGTATGTAAACCCAAATTTTGAATCAAGGAGGGGTAGAACGCAAAACCACACGCATTTTTTTCACCACCATGTTAGAATAGCACACTACTCACCTAACGAATACACTCATCCAATGTGTACCCATATCCATCTAATGTACACTCGTCTCATGATATTATTATTGTAAAATAAAAATAAATAAATCGAAATCGAATGGACAATAGTCACCAATTATGTAATTACACAGATTTTGCCGAGTCCAAAATGAAGAAGAAAGTTGATTGGAGTTCTGAGACAAAATTTATTACTAATTTAACGACTTTTTGAATTAGAATGTTAAAAGGCATCCGATTATTTTGAAATCCTCGGATAACTTTTGATTCGCGGTCACCCTATTCACGCATATTACAATATAGTGAAAGTCCATTGGGTGAAATTGGGTAGTCCTGTCTTTTTTCAAAAAAGCTCCTTTTGGTTTGGAATTTTGAAACGGGTGTGATGATCGGATTTTCGAAGTCAATTTATAAAACGGAAAGCCAATGGTATAAACAGGCATTGGTTACTTACGTATGTGCATAATTGCAAGGAAAATCCATGCGAAAGACATCCTTAACCAATTGATGTTTTCGAATTATCCCTTTTGGAGGTTTCTAAAATTCTGTGAACTCTTTAAAATATAACCGAAGCAAAAACATATAAGTTTGAGACTTTCCCTCTTGATATCGAACGGCTACTGGAGAATCCTATAGTCGTTAACTCTTTTTCTCAAGATCTAGATCTGACGAGAAATGGAACCGTTTAAGATAGTTGCACTCGGGGACGCCACCGAGAGCAAGGTATGTTTCAATGATCAATTGTTGCACACCATATCCTTTGAATGACAACATTAGTAACAATAATAACAATGTAATGGAATGACCCACCAGACGATGCTCGTCACCAAGGTACTTTGACAATCTGGTTGTTTTGGTTTTTTTTTTTTTTCGTCTGAACTCCACCAATCGTATTGATAACCATGTGTTTGTTGTCTCTTCGTTGTCACGTTCGTCGCCACTCGTCTTCATCGCTCGACCAGTTCTGCTTAAATTACCTCATCAGTACGTAAATTTAATTCTACTAGAGAATGCATTCCATCGCCAACCTAATTCTAACCATTTAAACGCGAATTCACTTTCACCGATGCTATCGATCGATTAGAGGTTCGTGTCGACGTTCGAAAACACTTTAATCCGAACATATGTTGGGATGGGTTTTACGTGTTCATGCATTGACCCCTCGAATTCTTTACTTATCATTCCCCCTTCGACGACGACAACATGTCATTTAGTGTTATGCGCCGCCCATCGAGGACACGTATCAAAAACAAATAGTGGTTGACAACCGATCATACACGGTGGAAATTAAAGATTCCAACGGACACGGTAATGATTTCACATTAATATCCAATCGCATTGCATACCGTCGAAAGAATAGAGGGGATGACCGACTGATGAGATGCAATTGATCTTTGAAATTAGAAGACCACCGATCTTTGTTGGACCAATCGATCAGGTAAAAAAAAGATAGGTCTCACACCATAGGGCCGGTGATAATTTCTCATGCTTAACGATTTTTGAATCGCCTTCATCAAGTATAGAGATGCGGATGCCTTCCTTCTAGTCTACAGCACAACTTCTCGCGAAACGTTCACCAGAATTGAACACCATTACAATCGTATCATCTCGGTTAAACGATGCACCTGTTGCGGGGTACCTTTGGCTCACCGGAGGTCCGCATTCTCAATTCCCATAATGTTAGCCGGCGATAACTTCGACAAGGTAGACAAACGTGAGGTCTCACGTGAAGAAGGTGTGAGGTTGGCCGAGAGATTGGGATGTGGGTTCTTGGAGACCTCGACCAAGACTACGTTGAATGTGGAAATATGTTTTTATACGTTGGTTAGGATGATCAGGGAAAATCGGGAAAGGGGAAAAATGATTGAGGCGGACAGGAGTGAGAGTGAACGGCCCAGGGGGGAAGATAAAGAGTTGAAGAAGAAAGGTAAGACGTTGAGAAACGTCATATGTTGCGGTGACTAGCAAACCGTCCGGAAAGGAAGACCCTATATGCTCATTATCCATTTAAGTTTTTTGCTTGTTTTTATTATCATTCTCTTTTGCTTTTTTTTTTTCTCCTATGGTTAGTAACATCAATCCACATGTATGCACATATAAGCTGCCAAATTATGCATTAAGCCATCGTAAAACATTTAAGAGATCATTTATTTAAATAAAATATGGTATCAAAGGTCATTTGATATTATTTTGTTTAAATAAAATACGGTGTCAAATTCATTTTTTGATGTTGTAATCCATTCAAGGTAATGTCTCGGGTGGCGTTTGTGAACAGAACGCTGAGGCGTCGAACGATTTAAAAAAAAAAAAGGTTCAATGCTTGCTAGATTGTTTATTTGATTAAAAGTATCATTTTAAATTCATCCCTTTAAGTGCTGTTGTATTACGACCAAGCATTTGGCATGATGCGAGCGTAACGCATCCGAAATATCCATTAAATTATAAAATCCTAAGATGACACTCGTTTTCAAGTGAAAGTTTATTTCACAAGGGAAATCACCATTGCACTGGCTCCACCACCTCCATTGCAAACACCTGCTACGCCCACCTTTCCATTCTTTTTCATCAGCACATTGATTAGTGTACAAATGATTCTTGCTCCTGAACATCCCAATGGGTGCCCCATGGCCACCGCCCCTCCGAACACATTCACCTTCTCGCTGGGCAGCCCAAGCAACTTTGTGTTGGCGATCCCGACCACCGCAAAGGCCTCGTTGATTTCAAAATAATCGACCTGAGAAATCGACATGTTTCCGGCATTTTTTAGCGCCTTGGGAATGGCGAGAGATGGAGCGGTGGTAAATTTAGATGGAGTCTGATATTGTGACGGAATGGGAATGGCGAATAAGGTCACATATGTTGAACTCAATAGATTTGTGTTAATTGGCGTGAGTTCAAAGGTGCATCGCTTACCTGAGCAGCATCCGCCCATCCCGAGATTTTTGCAATGGGCTTGATTCCCAATTCGTGCATCCTTTCTTCACTCATCAGAATGATGGCCGCGGCACCATCACTCAGTGGGGATGAGTTGGGAGCGGTGACAGTTCCGTTCTCGGGCTTGAAAACGGGGCGCACGGTTCTTAGCTTCTCGGTGTTGAGCTACATGGAAATAATTTGATGACGATTAAAATTGACAAACGATAGGACCCAATCCACCAAAAACACTTACATTGGAGACTTCGTCGTCTTGCGTGATAACTTTTTCGGGCTTTCCGCGACCTCCGGGAACAGTGATGGGCGTGATTTCATCAGCGTAATATCCTTCGGCATTCGCCGCTTGAGCGCGTTGGTACGAAGAGATGGCAAAGTCATCCTAGTGTCGAAAGCAATAACAGATTCATTTCATGCAACGACGATGTCAATAAAATTTAAATAGTGATGCACCGCCGTACTTGTTCCTCGCGGCTAATATTAAACTCGGTCGCACATTCCTCGGCAGCAAAGCCCATGAGATAATTATTGTACACGTCGGTGAGACCGTCCTTGATTATTCCATCCACAAGCGTTTGATCTCCGTATTTAGTCCCGAACCTAGCTTTGGGAGCGTAATATGGAGTGTTGGTCATAGATTCGCAGCCGCCGGCGACCACAATCTAAGCACCGAAAGATTGAAGTGAGCTGGTCAGTGAGAGAGGCCGCCGTGAAACAACAACGACAAAACCATATATCTTATCTACATCAGCGTGACCGGTGATAATCGTTTGGGCACCCAATATAACGGCTTTCATGGCCGATGCACAAACTTTATTGACGGTCGTTGAGATCACGGTATCTGGGAGTCCCGCACCCAGGGCTGCTTGACGGGCAGGATTTTGACCTGGCGAATTATTTACTGTCAGTTGAAGCTCTTTCGCAACCGTGATCAGAAGCGGACTAATCATCTTTACCTAGATTGGCCGATAAAACATTCCCAAAGAATACCTCGTCAACCTTATTTGGATCAAGATTTGCTTTTTTCAGAGCGGCTATTATTAAGATCAAAGAATAGGTGAGCGCTAAATCTCTTCAGGGGTACACACGTCTCCACCAAGCAACACCATTTTTCTCGCATAAACAAAGGTCTGGTATGCCAACGTTTTTCGAATTTCTAACCTTCAATTGCGATTGAGCCGAGCTTTGTGGCGCTAAGAGATGCCAGCGAACCATTGAATCCTCCAATCGGTGTTCTTGCGTAGGAAACGATATAAACTTCTAAGAATGCGAATCGACAGTCATCAGTGCAAGAATCGAAATTGAGAACCGAAAATTTCCAAGCAAACCTTTATGCGCTGACATTTCTTCGAATCGGATGATGTTGGAGGGAAAAATAAAGAAAAAAGAAAGGAAAGAAAGAAAGAAAAAAAAGAAAGGAAAATTTATGTTCAAGGTCAAAATATATAAGATGTACGAACTTACGCACTTGAAAGAAAAAAAAAAAAAAAGAACCCAATCTGTGATGATAGTAATAACTAACACATGTATAGGCTTAATATAACATTAAATACCACAAGATTGTTGAAATTGTATCACGATTTACACATGCTCGTGATGTTTCATATAACCACCGATCATACACAAACTTACGGAAATGAAGTTTCGCAGGAATCCTGTTTCCACGCGGAGGGGTCAAGTTTCTAGCGTTGAGAGGAACCAATAAATTATTTTGGAAAGAAAAAGAGGACGGCGATCAATTTTGGAGAAAAGATTGCATATTGTCAGACGGAGCTTCGAGGGCTAGAAGTTACGTCAGGAAATCCTCCTGATAATTCTTTAGGAAAACAACAATTCCTCAATCACATGATTTTCAATTGATATCCATATTAGGTTAAAGTACAGTGCGTGTTTCATTTTCATTTTCCTTCTTTCTTAGACGGCATCATCATTTCCAAAAGGAGAACGCGTTGTCTCCCCATTATTTTGACGGCTTCGGAATTTGCTGTCGGCGGATCAGTTTGATATGAAGGTCATTACTGCAGCGCAGCTCAACCGACCCGTGGGATTTTCAATTCGTCGAAAGCACAATGTGAGTCGACCGTTTTGGTACTGTGTTGGCTTTTACGCGTTCAGGGTAAATGTTTTTATCGACGGATTTTGATTCGTTCCCTTATGGATACGTACAATTTAACATTTTAATTAAAAAAACGATTATCCGCATTCTCCGGAAATACGTACGTACTTCATCGGTTAATTAGCATTTCTTGATCGTGGTTTAAAAAAGGAAGCTGAAAAAGAAATCGATCAAGATAAATCTCAAGTGTTTGATCTTACTGTAATTTAATTGAGATGTGTGCATGCTTTACTTTTTAAATTCATAAGTGACCTCTTAAAAAAACAATATTAAATAATGCCAATAATAATTTGAAATCTACGTAAGTTCTATAGGGAAAGGGGTTCGAAATTAAGGTGATCATGAGTGCGTAAATTTTGAATTAGGTATTAGAAAGATACTGTATCGGACATTAATGGGGGCATAGGGTGGGATTGTAGATAATAATCTTCAAAGAACAAAGAACATGACTATTGATAAACAAAAGCTTATGTCGGTTGGTTCGTGCGAATGCGTCAGGATGTGTCAAAACCGAAAATGGGTAACCGCCTATCTAAAAATCCTGTTCACGTAATTGTTAACAATTTTTAGGCGCGAATCCCGTCGTCTCTTCGTTGTTCGCGGCACACTCTCTTTGTTTCTTATCATTCTAACCATCATATGAAATGCATTATCTACGTTCGCACATGTCTTTGTTGATGCTTCGATGAACTCGCATCCCAATCTTGTTGCCATCTGGAGACCTTCCTCGCGTGAAACTTCACGTTCGGTTTCTTCCTCGACATTATTTCCAACTAACAGCATTGGAGCTTGACCAATCCCCACGACTTTGCCCACTTGATTAACAAATTTCTCGATTCTCTCGAACGTGAGCCGTGACGATGTCGAGTACACGAAAAGAAACCCATCTCCGTTTCTGCAAATTTTGTGAGTCGGATGAGTTCGACCGAGTTCTTAATGTCATTCATAATCGACTGTTGCTTACCGTATCCACTGATCCATTGTTGTATATTCTTCTAGTGGATTTTAAAAAAATTTTTAAGAGGTCTTCTGATCGCGGTCAACAAATAAAATCATGCACGAATAAAGAAAGAACCTTGTCCCGAAAAGTCAAAGACTTCTACGATACAAGGTATATTGTCCACGACAGCTTGTTTTCGATACGAATCTTCGATCGTTGGATCATAGGTCTTGTTTTTTTTTTTTTCAAAAAAAAAAAAAAAAGGGTCACTACAACTGGAACCGAACTGATGCCTGCTTTATGCAAACGTTGCGTGTGTGCGCGCACTACTGACCTCTGTCGATGATCGAAAGCGTCCGCGGTGAGATTCAGGATAGATGAAAGGAAAAGGTGAGTCAGCGGATGAGGTACGAATTTTTTAAAACGAACTATTGTAAATCTTGCCGATTCTTTAATGAAATTTTGATGTGCCTACCGGCAGATTGGTTCAGAAAAAACTTTGCACAACAAAGAGATTTTTTCTCAGCGCATGAAAATTAAGCGAAATAGAACATTGCATTAACAAGAATCTCTTTCAAACCTGAATGGTGAGGTCACTCTGAAGATGACGACATCGCCGATGAGTGAGACAATCGAAGATTAATCGTCAAAAAAAAAAATAAAAATAAAAATAAAAAAAAAATAGAAATATTTCGTCTACCTTATTAGCATTTTCATCTCCAAGAATCAATATTTTATATAGGATCATTGCGGAAGATGATTTCCGAAAAGGAGAGTGAGGAGTTTCGTTAAAAAGGATGGATAAATCAAGGATAGTGAGGAAGGATGTTAAGGGAATTTGAAAACGCCTTTAAGGTAAGCGAATCCTAAACTTAGGAATCTTATTCAAAGGAATGAAGGAGAACTAATAATTAGAGGAGAGGAATGGAAAAGCGTCATTACTGTGCGAACCGTTCGGCAAGTGCCATGGGACCATTTATACCAATGCAATGGGGAATGTCACTTTGTTTGTAACACTGCTACTGTCATTTTCCTACAACGAACACCCTAATTGGCAGGAAGTTATCTGGGGCGCATATAAGTTGTGATGTGCCGATGCGACGGTGTCTTCAAATTATGTACTGGTCTTCACACACGCACACACGCATGCACGCATAGAGAAAGCATTCAATCCCATGCCGTGCGCCCTCGATTTACCTGCATGAAATAATGGTAAATCAGAATCAGCCACTCTATCGCCCAGCACGTGTTCGCCAACGAACGAATAAAAAGATCGCTCAATCACCTTTCGATCGTTCAGGTTAAATGCCGGCACATCCTTTTCAATTTCCGTAATTTGTGGTCATTTTTAGGACGACAATTTCAAATTTGGCATGACTTCGATACCGACCGTTTATGGTTAGCTTCGCATTTGTCACATCGGTTTTAAACTTTGGAATTCATAACCAATGAACGGCTTGCGCAATAATTAATTTTGAATCCTAAGGAACCGTTTTCGGAATCAGGTTAATAAACAACACGTGTCTTTCACTAATTACGTAAGCACACAATGAGACGACTCCGCGTGCCTTTAATTCTGTATAAATGAAAATCAGCAACTCATTTTTACTTTCACCTCACGCTAACTCAAAATGACATTCCCTGAACCTCCATATATGGTGTACGCATGCAAATTTTCTCAACGTCCAACTTTTCGTTCTCCATTATCCTTCCCAGTTGTCAAACTGACCGACCGATAGATACCCATCCATCCTGTCTATTCCCTCCATTATTAAAAAGAACGCCTCACTGTATTATATGTGCATGAGTAGCGGTTTGCAACAAGCGGAAGGATAACGAGACGGCAGACGCACATTATACCGCATTTACGTTGACACGAATGAATCCCCAAGATTACAAACAAATCCCCCCCAAAGAGGTTGCATAAAAAGCTTTGCGAAAACAACCAAATTCCACTCCTAACCGACGATAATCACGATGATGTCCTGCAGTGCTTTTGTTCAAAAACGACTGCTTTCCCTTTCCTCCTTCTCCGCAACCTCATTCCCGATAAACATCACCGAACTCAACTGTCCGAGACCATTGATCTGGTACACCGAATCCGACATCACTTCCGACATGTACTGCATAGATCGATGCTGTTTATCCTGTCCCTACACCAACAACTTCTATCCCGAAGGCTCATTAGACAACACGTTCAAGACTTTTGCCGTGTTCGGAATTATCAGTTTCTTCTTGATGCTTATGTTGGCGTTGTTGTTTTTGCTTTTGCCCAGTCAGAGGAATAATCAGACCACCAAATTAATCTTGCTACCGCTTGCTATAAGTGTTTGTTTGTTCAATGCATCGGAATTTTTTACCATACAACAGCGGAAGAGTCAAGTAAGTCGGGGAGTGTAGAAATGGGAGCAAGGTCAGGACAGGAATGATCCAGGAAGGAGGAGCACTCGATTGTTTTATTCTATTCGTTTATTCGTTCGTTCCTTCCTTTTTCTCCTTTTCTCAATAGTGCATAAGTCCCGTCTTAAGGGCCAACACGCATGACAACTATAATTGTGCAGCACAAGGTACTGTGAAATTTTCCGTGCACCAGATGCACCATCATCAACTTCTGCTTCGTCAGCAAATTCTAAGATCGATTCTCTCTCGCACGTGATGCACAGCATTTTTCACAATCGGGGGCGCGTACGCCATTGCTTTCTGGGCGGCGTTACTAATGCTGCATTTACACATGGTATGTTGTAAACTCCGAAGGTAAACGAAAACCAGGTCTCCCACTTACTCAATACATTCTTCGCTCAGATCTCAGTCTGGCGCTCCGATTTCATCATCCACAATATCCTCTATATTAACATATTTGTTTGGAGCATCTCCGTGTTGGTCGCCATAATACCCCTGGTGGTTAACCGAGTGGAAGCTGGAAACATTTGTTTCATTACCCTCAATGATTCCTCCTTATATTATTGTTTCATGTCTTTTATTTATGTCGCGTTCCTTGCTCACCTGATGACCTTTGTCTATATGACTAAGGTGAGAGTGCGCGATTAAGGTTTGTGGTGTTGATTGTTGAAAAACGCGTAATTTACTTCCCATCATATTAGGTGTCCATTAAAGCCAACTGGAGATTCTCATCGGGCTCGGTGGTCAACAAACGTATCTCATTCGTGGAAGCTCAGCGCACGTTTAGCCATGTAAAAACGGTGTTCACTCTCCAGTGGCGTGCAATGTTGGGTGCAATTTTGATGTTGGTGGTTTATCTGGTCAATTGGGTGAGTAAAAATAAATAAATAAATAAATAAATAAAATAATAATAATAATAATACTTTTATCGCCACAATTATTCTAACATTAGCATTGTTGTTATTTTGCGGAAAAAGGTTTTTTATATCATCGTCTACAACGTTGAACTGAGTTCTTCGTTGTTCGTCCAATGGGTTCAGTGTCTACTGAACGGCGGTTCCCAAACCTCTTGCTCTCCAACAATTGTCCCATCACTCGGTTGGGTCATCACCGTGCTCTTCTTCAATCGCTTTCTCGGCATATTAATCTTCATCATACTTGCTGCAAAAAAATCAACCTTCATCGAGGTTTGGGATTTACTAAACGGCCGTATATCGCGTTCAACTACGTCGCTTCCCTTCAGAAACCTTACACCATCGGCTTCGATTGAGCAAGGTGAAAAGTTTGGAAGGATGAATAGCAATTCGAAGAGAAGCGGCGTTAACATTAGAACACATTCCACCAACAAAGCATCGTCCTCGAGATCAGAAGGTATGGCAACCCATACTACGAATAGACCGAGTTCAAGCGACTCATCGACTTCCCAAAAGTACACGGCTCCCACAACAGGAGGCACCGCATCTTCCTCCTACGAGTCGGGAGGAGTTCTGTCCAATTTGCCACCGTCGATCCCCACGAGAAATTCATTGGGAATCTTCCAAACTTCCGATACATTTGCCAATAGCAGAAGGCAATCTTTAAGACACATAACGTTCGAAGATGATAAGCGAACCTCGTTCGCTTCTTTTCATTCGGTCAGTGCACTGGAAGGAGCGGATGCTGCTGCGTTGAATAACAGGATAATAATTTTCAATCTAGCAAACCAACGAAAGAAACGACAATCCCGGGAATTGGCGAAAAAAATTGCGAGAGATAGTATTACCGAGGTTTCAGAGGGTGAGACTTCTTCGGATGGGAATCAAGAGGACCATCGGTCGAAGGGAATGAACATGCAGGCGAGATTTATCGATTTGCGGGTAGTAAATGGTGAACATGATAAAGCTGAGGAAAGTGATGTTGAATTTACGGCAAAAAGAAAAACATTTGAAGACGAGGAACCCGAGAAAAAGAGGACATCTAATAAGAATGATGGTGGAGATGGTGGCGAGATGTAGAGTAGCCAAAAAACAAAAGTAAATCTTAAACATTGTGACGATAACGGCACTTGAAATTCCTAGGATTCGGTTCATTATTATATATGATGAAGCCCAATTCTTTTTTTCTCGAGTATGAATGTCTCTTGAATGTCTCTTGTATGGATACTTGAAATAAAATCTTTAAAATGTACTTTAGAATGAAGTTAATCAAATTTTTAAATACTGTTTGTTTTTATCACCAAAAACAACATGTGTAATGTCGGATGCTCGTTTTTATGATTTGCTTATTCGCAAAGCTTGAAACATTTAATGAGTCGACGAATAAATAGTAATTTTTGAATGATCAAATCATTTAAAGTAGAACTTTTCAACGTTCAACCATGCCAAATAAAACATATGGCCATTCATCTTCGAAATATTTTATTTAAAACAATTTAAAGAATAATTTTTTTATTTGGATGAAGGTTTTTAACGGATTAACATGAATAATTATTATTGATGACAAATTATCATGAAATACGATCCATTTCGATTTTTGTAATTTCCATTCGCATATAAAACTTTAGCCCAAGGCGATTTCTCGAAGCGCAAGTTCGAACAAACCAAATACATTTCATTTGCTGAAAAATTTAGAAATGAAGGCATTGAAATTCATTGATTATCGCAAACGAATTCATGATCAGATTAGAATCATCATCTATCTAGTCAACTTTAATCTCCAAAATCACCTCCAACACATCTTCATCCCCATAATCACTCCTCTTTCCACCCCTTTCCTCTTCCATCGTCAACTCTTCGTTCTCACGCAAATTGACCACAAGAAACTGCATCTCGGAATCGTACCTGACGAACGTATCACTCAAGGTCACATTGTTCAGATAAACCTTGATATCACGAACACTCCTGTATTTTCCCGGATTCAAGTAAAAACCACAATCGCCGTATCCAATTAATTTCGTCTCGTAAAACACCATCCCTCTCCTGTTCCCACTTCTTCTCGTACCTCCCATGTCATCACGTGTATTATTTGAATCCGTGGGATATTTATTTCCTTCATCCCACCCTTCACTAATGTACCCCGCAGAGATCACAGCTCTCGACCCGTTATACTTGTCAATCAACCCAAAGCACGCAACTCCTACGCTAATTTCATCACCGAAAGGTAACGTGACCAGCAAAACGTCAATCGGAGAAATCGTGACAATTTCAAAATCGAGAGGTTTTAGCATTACGGCCATTGATTTTTTCGACCTCATGCTTCCAATATTTCTTACTTGTCTGTTTTTGAAAAAGTAAAGAGCATAGTCGATGTCTTCCACAGTACCATCAGTATCATCGTCGTCCCTTAGAAATCTCAAATCGTGATGCACCGGTCCATTGACTCTTGTGCCGTTGGCTTTCCAGTCATTGGGGTTGGCAGCAATTCCATAAACGTCTTCCAAGTCGAACCTGTCGATTATCTCATCTTGCCGGCAATTCCATAATCCAAGGACTCCCATTCGGTCATTGACATTACCAACTTTCAAAAGTTTGTCGGTGTTTGTGGGATCTTCGAACAAGTCTCGGATGGACGGCAAGGCAGATCTTTCACTCCGTAAAATTCGTTGCATAAAAACTTTTGTTTTACCATCGGCCGCATGCCTTATTCTAAAAGCGGGCGTTTTAACTATGCATCTTCCCAGGATGATTGTGTCATGCTGATGCGGCAGATCCGCAATATAAATGGGCCCCCCGCTGATCGCCCTTGCCGCCGCGTGGCACTCGGAATATTCGTGATTCGTTTGAAACATGTCCCTTTTAAAAGATGAAACACATCATGCACCGTCATGAACAGCAAAGAAACCAAGATACACGAGACTGATAAGTCCTATTGTACCCACCAATCTGGAATGCTGAATAGACTTGTCCAAATATTGTTCATGGAATTCACATAGATGTGACGCAGGGATTCATGATGCTGCGAATGACAATCGTCGCTATTCCTGTGAATTGCCGCCACGCAGGTTAGTCACGAGAAGAATAATTAATTGCTGTGTGTAAATTGGAAGGTTCCCGCTCGCCTACCTAAAAAGAGGCCTGTTCGTTATCTTCTCGCTCAACAGGCCATCGTTCAAAATGATCGGTTGAACGATGCTGGGGCTATGAGCCATACTATAAATGACCCTACCGTCAAAGTATCTTTCAATGGATTCACACAGGGACTCCTGATATTTCTTACACCACTGATGAAGCTCAACTTTGTCAAACTCGACCAAATCAAAACTCGCTTGAGAATCAACTTTCACGATTTCCACTCCCTGAGACCTTAAGAATCTGTAGAAGTCATTGTAAAAGTTGGTGACCGATTCGGGAGTAATAAGATGTATGGTTCTTCCTTCTCCCCTGACTTGCTTGAGATGATATTGTTCTGCCAACTCTGACGTTGGGTCGATCCCATTCCAGTATCCCCACAAGGTATGCCTAAAATAAAGAGGAAGGTAAATCAATAGGCGAAAAAGTCAATCTAATTTGTCGCAAAACCTACCAAACCCCGAAATGCTCCAAGTATGGATATTTTTCTTTGACTCCTTGGATAAAAAATTTTAATCCGTCGGGAAATTTTTCGTTGACCTCGAAACTTTGCAATTGACGGTTATGACTAACTTGTTGCCATCCGTCATCCATTATTACATATCCAACATGTATCCCCGACGAGTCCAATGAATGCAATACGTCCGCGACATCTTGTTGTCGCACGTTTTCTTGGAATCTAAAAAAATCGCAACGGAAATTATGCATAGCCAATATAATGAAATGAAAAATATGGGAAAGCGATCTCTCTTACGCATTCCAAGTGCAATATCCAAGCTTCTCGTAGTATTGCATATTGTCCTTTTTCTTACGAACGCTTTTCCTGGATTCACGGGTACGTCCATAGACGGTTTTCGCCAAATAGATGCATGCCTTTGAAGTCGCATAAGGATCATATCCGCGTCCCACAATAAACCTGGCCAATCCGTCCTTTCCGCTATAATTATCGACAGCATAAATCAAATTTCCATCTTCATCCGATCGAAAACAGCTACTACAATCTTCGGCCGTCAGTGGAATGAATACTACATAGTGACCCGTCGACTGTTGAACGATCAGGTACAAGATATCTTTGCGATCGATATCGAGTTTACAAGTTCCTGTAGTCGGCAAGATCCAATATGCCCTTGAGACAGAATAATGATTCGGATTTGAAACGGATGAATGCCGTGAAGATGGGAAATCGGAATGAAATAATTGACCTGACGAGAGTGTATAAAACACTTACGATTCACGTTGCAACCCGACGTATCGAATCATATTTATGATGCCGCCCATATTATAAGTTACCGTTTGTTCACCATTAGACTTTGCCTCTTTGTTAACAACCCAACAACTAACATCGCCATGAGAACTATACCTAACATTTTCGCTAATAACGTTTTTGCCAAAGATGGACTCGATTTCATAAACTTTATCCTTGGTTCTCTTTTCTCGGAAGTCGAACACGTGCACCTTGCCATTCTTATTTTCACCGATATTGATCCAATGCCAACCTTCTTCATACGTTTCCATTATCCTCTTGACCCTAAAGCAAAATTCGTATTGCCCATGATTGATATGATCGGTTGAGATCGCTACCTCGAAAACACGATACTTTTCGCCGGAGCCGCCACCGATAAGTTGATTACTCTCCAATTCAATTAAATCCGTATGCGACCATTCCGGAGACGTCAAGTTAGACCAAAGTTGAACGCTCAACCTTTGCGGGAATCCATAATAATCCTCGTTCGCGAGAATCCAAACCGCAAATGTGATTGGGTTCGGTCGGTAAATGTAGGTGACGGTGAAAAAATTTGGATAGGTACGAAATTTCATTGTTATGAACTTTAAGCGAGCTATCCAAGAGTGAGTCTAGTACGTCATTAAAAAAAAAAAAAAAAAATGATACTCTGGTTTTTGACGGGTTTCTGATTGAAATTAAGCGCGGGAGCTGCTTAAAAGTATCAACAACAAACATTTTATATTTGATACGAGATTTCCGCAAATAGTTCCGGTTTTAGGATATCAACGTTTAACGATAAAAGTGTTAACGCCAAAATACGGAATCACTACGTATTTTCATGTAATAAAAGATGAATCTTTGTGTACGTAATGCATTACTTCCAAAATAAAGCGGACTCTCATTTGCATATGTGAAATAAGTTGTTAAGCTCCATTTGTCCTGGGAAAATGTAGATGTGGTACAATGTATTGTGGGTCTTCCTGCAAATGAAGAAATGAATTTTTTTTTTTTTTTTTTTTCGGTTCCAATCTCATTTCAGATTATCGGATAATTATTCCCGTAACTAAATTGTCATTCGACTTTATTGACCTAGAGTACGTGCGTGTGTGTGCATTGTACTGTACTGTACACAGCGCACGCACGCACGCACGCACTCGTACTCACGTAAAAAAAAAACGAATTGAACATAAATCGAAAATATTTTTACGCTATATGGTAAAGAAAAAAAAAATCAGTTTGCGTTTTTAAAATAACAGTTAAAGGGAAGTACCATAATATAATAAATATATTCGTTTGCTACAAGTAGTAACGTATGCTTTATTAAAATTAGTCGCAATTCGATATCTTTACAAGTTAGCAAAAAAGAAATTTTTTATCAATCGATCAATTCTTATTTAAGCATCATTCATTTAAATCTCGTTTCTATATTCGGGTTTATAACTTAATCGATTCGATAGCATTTTTATACTATATCATCACCAATTATTATTAGCTATGCGCAAATATTAAAAAAAAATGTTTGGAAAACCAAAAATCCATCAATTAATCATGCAAATTTCAAACTTTTCTTTATAAAAAATATGCTTTTTGTCATCGATTGATTTTGTATATGAAAATGGTCGTATAACGATAATCCTAGATTTAAAATGATTAATTAATAGAGCAATTCTTATTGGCCTGATTACATTGATCGCACATGTAACATAGGTCGATCGACTATAAGCAGCTTAATCGATGTTCTCTTTTGTAGTGCAATTATGTCTTCCGAAAACACCGTGCAAGAACAAATAAAATATCTCAAGAGCCTTAAAGCAGTTCGTGAACGCGCAAAAAAAGTTTATGAAAAAGCTGAGGCAAATGCACTTAATCACTTCAAAGTAGATTTTTCAAAACTTGAAGTAGTGGTTTCCAAAGTAATCTCGCTAATTAAGCGTGACTATAAACAAATTAGTGACATCCCGCCGCACGGTCGTTGGCGCCACTTTGATGTCGGAGGGTGTGCACGAATTCAGGCGCTTATAGAAAGATGGAAAGTGGGTTGCGATACATTGGAGATAACGCGTCGACTTCTGGACCTGTTCGTAATTTCGGTTCTATTAGATGCCGGTGCAGGAAATGTATGGACTTATAAGGAACCAGAGACCGGTAATATTTACAGTAGATCTGAAGGATTGGCTATAGCTTCGTTAGATATGTTCAAGTCGGGCGCATTGTCGGCTTCAAGCTCTCAACCGCATCAAGTTGATGGTACGTCCTCTGCCCATAATTGCCTGCATGTTCTTGATTAAAATAACTTATACACGCGCACGCAATTATCAGCGGAAAAACTCATAAACATTCGCGTAGAAGATATACGTTTGGCATTTCAGGTCGACGAGAATAACCCTTTGGAAGGTTTGGAGGGGCGCGCCGAGTTGCTTGGTCGCCTGGGTTATGCCCTGAAAAGTCATCCAGAATTTTTTAAAAGTAATGACAATTCGGTGGGTAACAAGGTCGCTGGTAATCAATCAGAGTTTAATTAAAATTGATACTTACAAACAGTTCATTAGCCCTCGAGACCTGGTAACCTCTTAGGTAATTAAAAAAAAAATTTTTTTCCTTTACATCTAGTTCACTCTTATAAGCAATATCAATTATTCTGTCATTATATAGATTACCTGTTGTTGAATTCCACCATCAACGAAACCGACACTTCTGTAAAAATCGATACACTGTGGACGATTGTGATTTATGGACTTTCCGAAGTTTGGCCATCGACTAGAACCTCACTGAATGGCGTGTCACTTGGAGATGTTTGGCCATGTGAAGTACTCCGGTCTCCTGAAGACAACCCTGATTCTACTGATCATTTAGTAGCATTTCATAAACTTTCTCAATGGCTCACTTATTCGCTAATGGAGCCAATGACTAAAATTTCAGGAATTTCTTTCGAAGGAGTTGAACAGATGACCGGCTTACCTGAGTACCGAAATGGTTTGTGGACTATTCTTGATGAGAAGAGATTGACTTCAATAATAATGACAGCATCTTGTTATCGTAATAGGAGGTCTATTTGTCGATACCGGTGTATTGGCCGTGAAAGAATCTGATTTTGAACGTGGCATAGAGTATTACAAACGAAATGCCACTGTTAAGTCGGGAGCAGAGATTGTACCAATGTTTGAGGTACATGATCCGTTAGTTGTTGAGTGGCGTGCCGTTACGGTTATTTTGTTGGACGTGGTTGCAGATAAGGTTAGAAACGCGCTTGGATTATCGAAAGAGCAATTTTCCTTGGCACAAGTACTTGAGGCTGGAACCTGGAAGGTATATTGTGACATCTTGGTTAAATGTAAGGATTGAGATGTTTTTTGTTTATCATTATTGAATAATTTTTTTTGGACAATTTAGGCTGGTCGCGAAATTGCCGCGTCTCTACGTCCAATCACTTGTGGACCACCAATTGCCATTAAATCCGATGGAACAGTATTTTAACCTTTCTCCTGTTTTATAGTTTACAAGTATCTGACTTTATGTTCTCACTGTTGATTGTTTTAATGCTAATTTAATAAACAAAAGAACCAATCTTTACCGAATTATTAGGTAGCAATATATGTCGCGATGCAAAAACTGTGAGTTAATATCCATTGTCATTATAATTGCATTGTTTTGACTTGGATTGTAAAAAAAAAAAACAGCAATTGTTATATGCCCAAGAGTTCTTATATAAATAATAAATTCGGTATGGTATTTTAAGTCTATGTGGATGAATCTATAAATAATTTATAAGATTGTCAAACACGAAACGTTAAGAAACATCATCTGCAAATGGATCCATCAATTTTTTAAACATTATTTTTGCACGTTCAATTTTAAAATTTATGGTATCTGTAAATTTATTTTTTTCTGTCTAAGGGAGTTTGTTTATTGGTGTAAATAAAAAAAATATATATTCCACGTGGGGACATTCTTTTTAAATTTGATCTATGTAAACAAAGAATCAATGAAACTGATTCTATCTCCGATGAAATTAATCCATGAAGAATGTATCATCAGTGAGTATAGCTCAAAGGATATTCGAAACGCCTAATCACATTCCAATTTCACACTATTACTACCTATTCCCGCCATTAGCTCCGCCTTCTCATCTTCACTTCTTCCTCTCACCCTTACTTATCCACTTCTTTTCTTCCTTGCTCTTTTTCCTTTACATACTCATCCACTTCTTTTCTTCCTTCCTCTTTTTCCCTGACATACTCATCCACTTCTTTTCTTCCTTCCTCTTTTTCCCTTGCATTATCATCCAATTCTTTTCTTTCTTCCTCTGTTCCTTTTACATTCTCATCCACTTCTTTTCTCAAATCACCATCCGCATCTTTTTCATCCATTATTTCCCCTCCCATCTTACCATCCTCGTCCTGACTTTCTTGTTTTACCTCTATTTTCTCAACACTCGTCACCTGTTTCACACCGCAAAGCCCAAAGCCTTCTTCCTTTCTCGTGACACCACAAAGCCCAAAGATTTCCTCCATTTTCAACGAAGTTTCACATTCCTCATTTTCTTTCTCATCATAAAGCTCAACGCTCTCGTCCCTTTCTACTGAAAACACCTCATAATCTTCCACCTCCATATGCTGTTCGGACAGAAACCATTGAGCCTCTGGATATGTCGAGTATCCCCAGGTACTTATAGTCTTGTACCTATTAGATACTACTATGTCCAATCCTGCCCCAAATCCCGGTCCACTTTGGGGGTCATAACACACGGCTTTGTGATATAAGGGTTTCGTCACGCGCGAGATGATACCGGTGTTTGGCATTAAGTGCTGGAAAGAGAACAAAAATGAATCATAGGTTGCCATCCATGAGTATCTTTTTGATGTAGTAATAGGCGAGGTGATGTTTGTGGCAATTTCAAATTCAGATGTTTCTGGCCCCACATCATTCTCTACTACCTGCTGTTCTCGGGGTTTCCAATCCAAGGGATTATACCCACCGATAATCTTTCCTCCTAAATACAACTTGGTCACCATCACTGTAGGCCCTCGGTTGTCACATCGTTCATGAAACATTTTGGGATCAAACCCATCCTTGCTCGCTCTATACAATAAATTAAATTTATAAGGTAACAGTCGTTTTGTGTAATAATCCGAGTCTTTTCTGGCGATCCACGCAGAGATTGTATTAAAGTGTGAAACCGTGAGAAGGGTTGTGTCAAAATATTGACGGATAGGAAAATTGGGAGGAACTATTAAATTTGAACTGAGAGTGGTAATGAAGGGATGTTGTTCAGAAGTTTGGAATGCAGAATCGGATGGAGATTCTGATTCAGGGCTAGATGGAGGGATGTAAACGGATAGAAGTTCCGCATATAGTGATGATGGAATAAGTTTTTTATATGGCGAGATACGCGTCTCAAAATCTTTAAACGAGATTTCTTGCCATCGGATAAAACTAATTATTCCAGAAATGTGATGTTTCACTAGCTCACAGTCTTGCTCACTCCACCTTTCAAATTCGTCCAGCGTTAACTCCCTACGCTTCCTGGAATCATAATACAACGAGTACAAAGAACATGCATCAGGAGACAAGGAGGATAGCAGGGAAGGGTCGAATGAAAAGGAATTGGCCTGATTGACGCTCCATTCCAACAATCTATTCCAAATTTCAATTTCCCCTATTCCTTCGTGTTGCTTCTGAAGCAATTCCTTCAATGTTTCCTTACTTAATAAAATGAAGTCCGAGGAACTGAATAACGTTTGATCAAGTTGATTAATAAGATATGTTTTCAGAGTGGTGCATTTTGTGCAACGTTCGAGTTTGACGAGGTAGTCGAGAGGGTTTTGCTGGAGCCATTTCGAGTGATTTTCGATTGCGTATGACTGAATTTGATCAATGACCGAGGAAAGATCTAATTCATCACAGGCGACTAAGAATTTTATGAGTTCGGGGAGGGAGAATACGTCGAGTTTTACCATCGAGGTGTACAAGTATCTTTGTTGCATAATATTATAAGGAATGGTAAGTTACTATTTGCAATATTATGAAAAAAATATAATATTCATACTTCATTAACGCCGCAAAAATATTGGGTTCAATATTCTCTTTGCGAAGAAAGAACACCCCGTTCTTCTTCGATGCATAGTTCAACGAGAAAGCCGTACGGAAATAAGAGGAACGAACTCCCAATATAGCTGAATGTGCTTCAAAATCTGCTATTTTGCCGGGAGCACGACCACATCTCACAATCACATCGTAATTATAGCCTGTAGCCAGCAGACAGGCGATGTCTTTTATAAGGTCAGCGAAAGAGCCATTCAATCCCGCCATTTTTTATGTTTTTTTCGAAATGAAAATAACCTGAGCCTGAAATTCACTCAGTCCATGCTAAAAAAATTAATTTACTTGGTTCCATTAGACTGATGAAATTCATGTGAAAACATCGTATGATTTACGTATGCTTGCATGTTTTAATTAAGTTTATCTGAGATAAGATTCTACACGTCATTTGGTCCGTTCGTATTGGCCGACGCCCAATTGTGGAAGAGTGACGCCATTCGATGTGCTAGTGTATAAAAAAGGAACAACTAAATGTAATATTCTGTATCATTTAATCTTATCAATTTTCTAACCCAATTTATTATTATTATTTTGATTAATATTTTCAATTTCTCTTATTTCTTTTTTTTCTATGTTTCTTTATTAAAAATCAAGTATTTTGTTTTTTTAATAAAATAAGTATTTATATCTTCTATTTTTTAAAAAAATTGTAAAAATAAAATTAAAAATAATATAATTATATTATTTTTATTTAAACTAGATTATTATTATATATTATAATAATATTTACAATGTACAGTGTGTAACAAAACTTTTTGAAATTCTTTATTTATTCATAATTTAATAAAAAATTATCTAAATAATATAAAAATTTAAATATATAT
>CAJVPT010001000.1:0-24146 GCA_910592055.1 Acaulospora colombiana
AAAAAGAAAAATATTTTGAAAAATTTAAATAAAAATAAAAAAAAAACATGAAATGCTGACCGGACGGAAGGTTAAAAAAAAAAAAAAAAAAAAAAAAAAAAAGTGATTTCATTAGCTTTAAAAAAAAATTATTATAGTTACAAATTAAATTAATATTTATTATTTTTTTTATAATTATAATTTATAAATTTGTATTAAAAATTTGATATAAATAAAAATACTTTTAATTTTTATTTAAAATTTTTAATTTATAATGAATTAAATTAATTATTTTGTAGTAAATAAAAATTAAAATATTTTAATAAATAAAAAAAATTATCAATTTTTTAAAAAATAGAAGATGTTTTAAAATTCTAAAAAGATTTTTATTTAATATCTCAATATATTTTAAATACTAATTTTAAATCTATAAATGAATTAAAAGAAAAAAGAATATTGATATAAATATATTTTATCAAATATTATTATTATAAGCAAATAGATAAATCTTTATCAATTTAGAATAAATTCTTTGTAAAATTTTCAATATAAGTAGGTTCAAATAAAACAATTATAGAAACTTTTTTTTGAAAAAACAAAAACAAAAAAATTTATAATATTAAAAATATAGAAATATAGAATATCTAAAAATATAAAAGATGTGAGTTAAAAAAATATATATACTGTATATATATAAATATAAAAGAAATTGAAAAAGAAAGGAAAAAAAATTAAAAAGACAAAAAACAATAATATTAAAATATCAAAGAAGAAGAATTTAATCAATTTTATAAAATAAAAAACTCTTTCTTGAAAAATTTCAAATTTTTAATTAGATAAAAACAGAAAAAGAATTCGACCCTAGTTATAAAATAATAGCTTTCCTTAAGATGGCTTTCACAAGGCAACTGAGAAGTTCGGAAAGATAGATAATACCAGAATATAATGGTGATAGGATTAGTAAGAATAATGATAGGATCTTGAAAGCCAAAGTAGTAATACTAGTATTGCAAATTAGACACACTTCTCTTAGAACTAGATCAGCTTTTCCAAAAAAGTTTATGGATAAAGAAAAATGAAAGGAAAAGGAGAACACAACTGCATAGTCAGAAGAGATAAAAACAGAAGAAATAAAATAAATAGTGGAGCCAATGGAAAGTATCATTAATAATAGGACACCATCTCCTATCACAATTGAGACAGTTGAAAACAGAAGTACTTCAGAGCTGTAAGCACAGAATAAGCATCTAGGTATTACTGGCCAGACAAGTTATAGCTACAAGAGCCAAAGTGACATTCAGGAAAGACCACTCATACTACAAACATCTATGATAGACAAGTGCCTTCTAGATCATAAAAAATATTTATTAATCCAGAATGGATACCAGAACAAAACCCCGAAGAAAAAATAGATTTTGTTAGACAAAAAATGGGATACTTACACTTCTTGAAATATATAAGATATGAATATCCAATTGGTAAATTACAAATCACAACCATTTTTAGCAATCAAAAAGATGCACAAAAAGTATTTGTAATAGAAATTACAGACTATGAGAATACCAAATTCAGAATAATCATCTTACTAGGCTCAAGAAAGTAATTTCCATACTATTGAGGTATGGAACATTTCTCGATATTTTACCTAAACAGATTTAGCAAAGTTTTTTGATAAACAAATCAGTATTGATTATAATACCTTGCAGAAAACAGGACCATTTCAAACCACAAACATAATATTCTCTAATATATCTGATTATATAAAGATTAGTCAAGACTGGATACTTACAAAAGATTTCTATTTATACAGAATTTTTCCATTCTACAGAACACACAAGATCAAGAAATAAAGGGAACAGTTTAGTGCAATACTGACACTCTTATTACCAGATACAATAGTAGCAGATTTGTCAGTTACAATTATAAGCACTAAGGCAAAGTTGATATACATTGTCCATAATAATAACAATCAAGTCAAGAGATTCACTATCTTCACCTTTCAGACTAGAGAAGAGTTGCAATAGACTAAATCAGTAACCCTGAGATCAGATATCTAAACATGATGAGTCAACTGTGAAACAAAATTATGCTTATCTGTAGCTCATCAAAACATAACTCATATACTTATCCCTACAAACCCAAATTTCATTTTCCAAGACAATATACCAATAGATCTAACAACTCAAGATTGTTTCTCCAGATTATATATAGGACCAACCCAAGTCTCAAGAATATCAGAAAATTCAGAATAGGCAATAATCCAAGGAGCTATACAAATATATTAAAATATGTAGCCCTAACAATAGTCAATACAATGAAGATATCTGGAAGATCTTTACAGCAATCCAGAAAGAAATAAAAGAGATGAAAAATACCTTTCAAGATCTGAAAGAGAAAGTGGATATCTTAAAACAGGAATGTACCAACAGATATCCAGAGAGTATAAATAAACTCATGGAATAGCTAGAAGAGCCCATGCAAAATAACAACAAAGAATAGGCAACTGATACAAGTACAAGGATCCAGGATATCAAGTTCACCCAAAAAGCTTACCAAAAGCAATTAAATAAGATGAACTCCACAATGGAGAAAACAATAAACTTCTTTAAACTTTCATAATAGACAGTTCCATTAGTCTTCAACTTTCCACAATAGTATAACAGAACAAATAATAAGGAAACTTTCAAAGAAAAAGGATAAATTAGATAACAACAATTACAAATCAACATCAAGACACCAAATATTATCTCAAAATGTAATATATATAACAAACAATAAAGATACAATAGTTAGAAATTAGAAAATCGATACAATAAATATTAGCAATATCAATGAAGAAAGCAAACAAATAGCCTTCACAACTCTCGCACATAAAGAACAATATGATATTATAGATATTATAGAGATATAATTACCATACAATCACAAATAGATAAATATGAAAGATAAATTTGTAATATGAATTATAAGAGACACATAATATCAGATAGAATCAAGAGTAGGTATAGTAATCCATAAAAAATGGGCAATATATATTTACAATTCTGGAACTTGCAAAACAGAGGTTTATTTATTAATATGATCTTTAAAGTCAAAATTAGATATCAAATAATTATAATATATAGTCCTGAAAACTTAGTCCAAATAAAAGAAAAACTCTTATTAGTCAAGTGACTGAAACAAATAATTCAAGAAGCATTAAACAAGAATTTCTTTATAATTATCCTAGGAAACTTTAATGAGATATCAAATAGAATCCTTGATAGAACTACTACCAAAAAAAGGCTGCATATGACAAGAATATAATTAATATACTCATAATACTCAACTTCATAGATGTTTATAGATACATGAACCTGAGTATCAGGAGCTACATATATATCCAAAATAAAAGTGGATATAGTAGTAGACTGGACAACATAAGATATCAGAACTATTAGTACAACATATCGTATAGATATCACACATATTATTTAATGCAGCAATCAATACTGATCACAGAATAATAATTCTTAAGATTAGCACACCATATGGTTATTGAAACAAGTTGATAAACAGAAAAAATATAAATATAAAGTAGATTGATTACTATAACTTGACAGACTAACAAAAATCTTAACAAACAAACAACCAATTATAGAGGTCATCTGGAATGGGTTCAAGAACATACTATTAGAAACTAGCAAAAAATATTTAAAAAAAAAGATAGAAAAGCAAAAATGTCACAACAATCCATACCTCCAAATATAAACAGATAATGCAACTGACACTACTAATAGGAAAAATATACAGAATATACAAAAGATATCTCACAACAAATACCATTGATCACAGAGCAGAGAAAAAGATAGTTGAACTGGTTAAAGCCATCAATAAAGGAGAAAACAAAATCAATAACCCACCAAGCAACTCATACAATACTCTGGATACCTACAGCAGGCAATATCAATGGTTAGTAGAACTCCATAGGTTATAGAAAATAGAAACCCAAGTAGCACAACAAAAAATCACAAGGAAGAAAAACAAGATCATTAATAGCAGAATCGAGAAATACTTCAAATATCTATAAGAACAATCAAAGAAAATGATCGATAGTATACTAGACAGGCCACAAAGAAAAATAGATACAATAAGACTGATAGAATACACAACAATACATGAATTATAATAATTATAGATTCCAAGGAAATGAAGACTAAAATTAATAACCACTTCGAAAAATGAATGAGATTTTATAAAACTTTAGATCTACAAAACTTCCTTAACTAGAACAATAAATATGTATCAATTGAACACATCAAACCAGAATAGTATAACCATTACACAGCCAGAATAAATACTTGGAAAATCTAAGAAGTTATACAGTCAAAAAATAAATATAAAGCATCAGGTATCTCCAAAATCTCATACATCCTCCTAAAGAATCTAGGTTCCAAAGATATACAGGTCTTGGAAACAATATACAACTTGATCCTAAAAATAGGAAAACTACCAAAAGAATAAAAATATAGTGAAGTCTACTCAATCCTCAAACTGAAAGATTGGATGAAAGACATTAACCTCACTTGATCAATTACTCTTCTAAAAACAATAAGGAAAATTTTCATATCAATCTTGAATAATAGACTAGCAGCAACATTCAATCAGTATAATATAATCTGCAAAAATAACTGGGCAGGCTTGCCTGGCAGTAGTACATAACAACTGATATACTGTATATAATGAATGATATTCTGAAAGAAGCCAGAGAATTAGAAAAAGAAATATGGATTTTTAACCAAGATATAAGCAAGTTATATAATTCAATAAATAAAGATATATTGGTATAAGCACTTAAGTGCATCAAAATTCCAGAAACAATCATTGAAATTCTGAGGAACACTTTAATAAATAGGTACAACAAAGTCATTACAGTGCATAGGTACACTGAAGGATATGAAGTCCATAATGGGATTGATTAAAGAGACACTATATCCTTACTTCTATTGAGAATCTTCTATAACCCTTTGCTCCAAAAGATAGAAAAACAAAAGATGGGATATAAAATAAAGGTAACCTGAACAATGGATTTAATAATAACAAATATTAATAGTACATCACAATATGCATTATCACAGATAGTAATAGCAATAACATACATAGATGATATTATATTATATGCATAGAACAGAACTAATATGCAAAAAATTCTAGATTTAGCTACAGAATTCCTCAGTATAAATGACATTCAAGCCAATGGAGACAAATCATCACTTATTTATATTAATGCGAACAAGACAAATCAGGAAACAGAAGTTATCCTGACAGAAACCAAGGTCTTATTTATAAAAAAAGAAGAAATAGTGTGTATCTTAGAAATTTGAATATCAAAAAATAAAAAGAAACAATATCAGAAACAGCTTATCAGAGAAAGAATAAACAACTATATGAACATTCTAAAATGAAAGAAAATCACAAACAAATAAGCATGGTATATAATTAATCACATATTGTACCTAGCAATCAAATATCTACTCAATGACATGGCATTTACAGAACAAAAATACGACTTCCTTAATAGTAAAATAGTAAAAACATTCAAATACAAAAGCAACTTATTAATAATGGTACCAAATAGAAACTTTAGATAAAACTATTCAATATATGAGATAGGCAGATCTTAGTATATGGCAACAACTGGTTCAAGAGAATCAATGGCAGCAACATCTGTAACAGGACAATATAAATTAGATAATAACGATTTCAAAACCAATACTAGTCAAACACTTCGATCCTGGAAGACAAGTATTCCTATTGAACAAAAAAAAAAGACAAAATTTTATAAAGTATATTCTCAACATGTTCAAAGTACAGGGTTTTAGTTTCAAGACAACGGACTACGTAACAATATATATCTCCCAAAGGAAGGTAAAATAGCAATAAAAGATATAATAAAAGAAGATTTATATGACTAAAACAAACAATTTTTCAAAAGGAGAGGAATTCTCTTCATAGAACAACTCATAAATGATAATCTTTCAAGATCTTTAACATGGCAGCAACTCAGAACAAAAAAAGACAAATAGGGAAAAGTTCCAAGATTGTTCCAAGAACTATGTAAAGTTATTTATATATACTTATACAAGAACTCCTATACAAATATCACAGGTCTTATATACTGTATATAGATGGACTCTTTTCTATTCACCTGTGGTGCAGCAACCTAGGCTACAAAACAACAAAGAGAAATTAATCATGGAGAGACCCAAGAAACAATAATATACAACCAGTAGGCCGAACTACAACATAGATAAGATATCCAAGGGAAAAGCCACCCTTATCGAAAAAAACAAAGAATAGTTACAAGAAAAGAAATACACAACCATAACCTAAAGCAAAAACAAAAACAAAAAACATCTCTCCACCTCCAAGACTACCTTCGCTTTCGAACAAAACTTCTCTGACAATACTATGACAACAACTAGCAGCAATGAAAACAACAATAACAGCTCTAGCTCATGGAGTGAACAAGTTGAACGAGAACAAACCCTGGCACCAGCACTTCAGAAATGTGCAACTAAAGAGAACTTCTCTGAGTAACACCCAGCAAGGATAAATGACTCTGACATTAATATGAATATCAACAAAGAACTATCGGAAATAGAGGATGACTAGCAGACCGCTGGCAACTATAAAGGAAAGAACAAATGACCAGCAATACACACTCGGCACAAGACCCTGACCCAGGTCCCCCTTCGATCCCAGAATTAGATATGGATGGAAGAGAATCAAACTTGGAGCAAAAGTTTCATTAATACTAGGCGATAGTATACACAAGAAGATATCTTTCTTTACCAAAGCTCTTAACTCTCCAGAAGGCTTACTGCTTATCCAGAACGAATGACGAGAAGAGGAAGACTACATCATTACCATCTTTGGTGATCAGCAAACAGCAGATGATGCAAGCAACCTTATCTTACCAAGCATAGATAATCTCCACTTATCACACATAGAAAAAACCATATACAAGCTCAATAAGGAATGTAGTATTAGGGTATAAGATATTCCCCTGAATACAAGACTCATAGACGTACAACAAACATTCACTAAATTCAGCCAGATCAACAATATCAAGTTGACAACGAAAAACATATGGCAATCAACAACCATTACCTTCACTAATAAAGAAGATAAACTTAAATTTATCAACCAATGGAGTACACTAATTAAGGTACATTCAGTCAGAATATTTGATACCGAATGGGATCTGGAACAGATGAAGAACAGGAGACCCACTCTCTCAAGTTAATGAACCTCCCACCTAACACAAATGTCTTCGACCTCAAACTAATTTGTCAAGAGACAAGGGCAAAAACCTGCTACATCCTCCACCTCCTATCTTACAAACTCAGGAAATATGTTGTCCTCAGCTTTGAAAATGAGGAATCCCTTTAGAAAGCTCTCAACCAAACATTTACCCTTGAAAAAACAATCCTGGAGTGCAAATTAATTGAAACCAAACTATATACCATCTGTGATAGTTCACAACACCTGGTCGTGCAATGCAACATCAAGGAAAAAAGAGAATAGTGAAAAGAATTCAATCAAGAACAGGTCAACAAATTCAGAAAACTATATCAATGCTTCAGACCGGCCAACTCCATCCATATATGCAAACTCACTCCACCTAAACTAGAAAAGCTTTTAATTACCCTGGATCATATACATCAGCTGTCAAATACAGGACTTAGCAACAACACCAGACAAATGCCTACCATAACTCCAATCAGGACATAGTAAACATGCTTACAACAATCCAAGCCGAGCTCAAATCAATCAAGAAAGCTATACACAACCTCAATGAAAGAATCGACAATTTGGAACAATACTGTTACAACAATGCAGAAGTAATTAAAGAAAACCACAATCAAGAAACCATCTGAATTGAACAGACTTCCCACAGCTAACCAATATAAATGACATTCAACAACAACAACAGCAGCTTCACAACTCAATCAGTAATATGGACCGAACTATGAATGCCCTAGTATCTACTATCACGAACATCCTACTAGGATCCGCAATCATATCTTCCACTACAAGACAATAATCATGGATAATACAATGAGCAATAATCAACCAATTGATAATACTTCTCCTCAGCAATCAAACACTTCACATAACATAACAAACAAAACAACAAAACAAGACAATCCATATCACCATTTCAATCCAGTCACATATACCTTATATCAAGACACATCTACAAAAGAATCTTCCACCTCGAAAGAACAAGAGAACAATATACAAAACCCCTCCTCTAGACCCTTTTGGACCATGGCGACATGCAACTGCCAAGGACTAAATGACCTGATAAAAAGAACACTTTGGATAGAAACATGAAAAAAAAAGCATGAAATATCATAATTTCAATAGAGACAAAAGGAAAGGCTGCTAAAACTAAATATTGAAAGACACAAGGGTTCATCAACTTGTGGCACAGCAACGATGACATGGGCACTGGTATCAGCATTACCATTAGAAAGGATATTGCTGACAGAGTAGTTCACATCAAAAAAAAATTGGGAAGGCTTATATGTATTAATCTAGCCCTTCAAACAAAAGATTCTATAGAATTATAGATACATATTCACCTGCAAAACTAGATAGCAAAAGGAACGAAACACAAAAACAAATTATCTCTTGGATAAAACAACACAATCACGAAAACTGGCATATTATACTAGGAAGATATTTCGACTCATGCCCCTTACTGAAAATAGATAGAGTTTCTAGTAACAGAAAAATAGCAAAGTGTACTTTTGATTCCTTTTTCCAAAAGCTAGCCTATTTGATGCCTTCAGATACCACAATCCTCATGACAAAGAATATACTTGGTACAAGACAACCAGTACAATCCATGCAGCCAGTCACATTGATATGATCTGGTGCAATTCCAGACCCTCCTGGAGTTCTATCAATGCACATATAGTAGACAACACCAGTATTAGCACAGATCACAGAACCCAAATTACATATATGGAGACTTGGGAGCTCGAGTCCCCCACAAAATACCTGCATCGCCTACAAACAACACACACTTTGCCTGGCAAGCTATATCAGATGAGTAATGGCTAGCATTTACAAATGACCTAGACTCTTCCAAAGACTATCTAGCAGCCAAACTCTCACAGGACAACCCAAACATCAATCAGATATGGAACATTCTTCGTGATATAATCCTCAAAGCTATGAACAGACATATTCAAAAGTTTAAGGAAAAACAGAAAACTTGTCGAAAGAGACCAGTTACTAATAAACCACTTCTTCTCTTACAATTGAATGAATATAAGAGACAGCTGGTCCTTCATGAGAAAAAGTCCGACAAACACTGCTCCAGTAAAAGCGATACACTTTACAAGGCCATCTCTACTAGAATCCCACTACCTGAATGGATCTCTAACCGAAACACTAAAAACATCATATCTGAAATAATATGTTAATTAAGATCGAAAGACTTGCCATTAAAAAATCAATTAAGAAAAAAATCAAGACTTATACAAAAAGGTGGAAAGAACTTCGCAACACCTGGTTTGATCAAGACAAAAAACAAATGATCCAATTTATACTTGGCCAACCCAAAAAAAGCATCATTATTAGTAAACTAATTAACAATATAGTCATTGAAAAGCACCTCATTACTAACCCTTTGGAAATTAAAAAAGAGGTATGTTTACATTTCAAAGAATGAACCAAACAGTGTCCTTTGCATGAATACAGGGGAACCATCTGGCAACAAGAATATGAACCCAAGGAAGACATCGATCCAAGCTAGTACAGGGAAGTTAACCTTCCTATAATGCTCATTGAACTTACCGAATGCCTCAAGAAGACCAGTAACAAATCTTCCCCTGGCCCCTCACAAATATCATATATAGCATACAAACACATGAGCAAGGATTTCTTGGAACTTATCACAATCTTCTTCAACAAGCTCTTAGACAAAGAAATAGTTCCAAAGAAATGGAAAAGATGTACAATATACTCTATCCCCAAACCGAAGGAATGATATTATGACATCAACATCACACACCCTATAACTCTCCTAGAATCAATTAAGAAGCTATTCACAAAGATTCTCACAAACAGATTGGTGAAGATCCTCACAAACAACCCTATTCTGTCCTCACACAACTGGGCTGCACTACCTGGACACAGTACTAGAGAATCTATAACAATAATAAATCAAGTCTTAGAGAATGCAAGATACATATGCAAATCATGCTATATGCTTTTTTAGGACATGAGCAAAGCCTATGATACTGTCAACATAGAAAGACTGGTAACCTCTATGTACCAGATCAGAATCCCAACCCAAACCATTAATCTAATCAAAAACTGTTTTCACAATCGACAAAATACCATTATTACATACTTTGATAACACAGATCCATACTCAGTCAAAGAAGGCATCGACCAAGGTAATACAATATCTCCCCTACTCTGGTACATATACTATGACCCACTCATCATCACCATCAGCAACATGAAAAAATACCAACTACAATGTCATAAACCTCTACAAAGTAATCTCGCTCTCCCAAATATAAACATATTCATTACAGCATATATGAATGATACCACTTTCATTACCCAGAACAGAAGAGATCTCCTGGATATCATTAACATTAGCACCTCCTTCTATAACTTGAACGAGTTCACAGTCAATTCATATAAATCAGAATTGCTTATACTTAATGCACCTCAAAACAATATCCATGTCAACAACTTTGAAATAATATCAGCAGACCCAACAACAGCCATTAGAGTCCTAGGTATATAGCATAAAGCCAAAACTGCCAATAAACATCAATGAAAGCTGGTTATATTCAAGATAATCACCCTCTGTAATACACTCATCAGAAAACAAATCTTGGATAAAATGCATTGATACATCACAAACCATGTAATCTTCCCCACTATAGAATATTTCTTACAAGATCTAATCCTATCACAAGGAGAATGTGCCAAAATTGATAAAAAAATCAGGCAGAATTTTAGACAATGAGTCAGCCTGGCCCATTCAGCACTCAATACAATAATCCACCTCAACAATTAATACAGTGTCGTGGGCTATCCCAGCAAGTTCATCACTAATCTGTAGCACCTCGCATAACCCAAACTTCTCAAGAATACTCACAAATGACACAAAGAAGAGAATGCCTTCTATAAAGAACACTTAAGGAAGGCAACAGCGTGGTGATTAACTTGGCCGAAGGTAAGTGTCTCTTTATTGCGTTCTGTTTCTTTGATATATCACTAACTCTTATCTCTATTATCCATGAGAACCATTTTTCCTAACACATTTAGCTCTGCCTTTTCGGCATACATTGGTAAGCTATTTATACTTTTCTAACTAACAATGGGCTATCTACTTTATAATCAGCTATACTAACCCTAAGCTTTGCTAAACTTTCTATACTTTTTCAGATATACATAGTTCACTTATCAGTATCCGAGCCTTATCTATAGTTTCTTACCTTGTAACACTTAATCTTTCATGCCAGACTTTTGTGTTTTTGAATTCTAGACTGTTACGTGTAAATCGCGTCACCCACGTGACCCATAACAACAGCATTATGGAAATACAAACAAGACAGCTGCAAAAACATACCAGTGACATTCAACAGTTGTTTTTCAACTCAAATATAGTTAACAACATCATGCATAGTAGCATCTACGAGCTTCAATAGCTCATATGGCAGAAGAAGGACATCCTTAATACCTGCCCACACATCTTTAAAAGCAAGACCAATTTCTTACAAGATTGCCTTCAGAATATCCAGAGACATAACATAAATATCATCAAATCTACTACGGAAAACAATAAGCACCAGAACCTACATCCCATTGAAAACTTTGTCGAATAAGATTGGTACTCAAAATACAGAGCAGCCCTTAAAACCAACCAGTTCTTCTGGATCAAACAACAAATCAGCTTGTACATAACTAAACCATTAGAGTGGCAACACGTCAGAGCCTTAAATAACAAAATAATTAAGAGAAAAAAATCAACATGGTTTCCATATCTCCAACAACAAATAATACCATACCTTCAAAGTATCCTAGCTTCACCATCCCTCAATCCACTTATTAAAATCGAACCAATCAACCCAGGACAAACACAACACTTCTGGTATATCACATATTCTAGATACCAACAAGTTCTAGGCAAACACATTAGTGAAAAACTTGATACTATCAAAATTAGACACTATACTAGGACAAACAACTCTCCGATAAATACCTGTACTAGTTGTGACATCTCTAACACCACTGACAACAGAGGTGAAATTTGCTGCATAGAAGTATCAAAATCTTGTACCTTCAAGATTCCTGTAATCAACACTACAAAATCACACAGTTCACTTGACTCCACCCTAAAGAAAAGAATACAAATATTACCTGATAGCATTAAACACTTCTTGACAAAGCTCAACTTAGTCTTTGATGGACTAGAAATCAATAGCACTCTGCATACATTACAAGATCTCTTTCATATTGTCAACTTCAATCTTTCAACTAAACAAGAACTCATCCAAATATACCACAAAGTCAAGAATATCAACAGCCTCCACATCTATACAGATGGAGCATACAGTCTTGAAAAGAGCTCCAACACATGTGGAATAGGCATTAATATCAGTGATAACCACGCAAGTATAGTCACAATAGGACTACAACTAGAAGGATAACTGTTAACACTCAGAGTAGAGATCCTGGCCACAACAATAGCAATAGCCATAAGCGGACTAAAAAGATTCCTTACCATTGAAACTGATTCACTCCCTCTAATAGGAGAGTACAATATATATAGTGAAAACAACATTAAAAAAATAAAGGAACTAAGGCTTATTAGCAATCTCAGCATTATAGCAGTACACTATCAGACTCTTATCACTTGACTCAAAATGGATAAACAGAATCATACTACCACTCATCCTTTCCTTAAAACTGACAGATGAGCAAAGCATCAAAACAATAACAATGCAACCAGCTCTCACAGACAGCTAACTGAGGTTACTTTCAGTGATCATATTCTCACTTTCCACTACAAAAACCAAACAGAAATCACTTTAACTGTCTAAAAGGCCCTTAAACAAATAAGACAAACACAGTTGACATATCAATGGATCATACTTAACAGAAACAAAGACCTAACTAAACAACAGGTAGAAGACATAAACTGGCAGAAAACAACACAGAAACTTCATCTATCAGCCATCAATCTCAATATAACAGATTTATAGGACCACTCACAAAGAAGTTTGCACTCAAACTATGGAACAATAAGCTCCCCACAATGAACAAACTTCACATTAGAAGCTATGACATTTACAAGTCAGACACATGCTTTGTGTGCCCATACATAGAAGACAATATTCACACATTTAGTTGCTTATTTCATGGCATTAACATCGAACAAGTTATATTGAATACCATATGTCAAGAAATAATAGCAAGAATCGACAACAACATCTTTCGCAATATCAGACAGGAACTCATATTAAATATAGCAGCAAACAATATGTGGAACAAGATTATTATGGGAGATATCAGCAAACCCATCCTCAAAATTATTGATAAATACATCAAAACTGACAAAATAGCAAAGACTATCAGAAACATTTACAATATTATCAGATTTTGGACCTACAATATTTGGATCAATAGGTGTGAGTGCTTATACCACTAAGAAAAAATTCAAGGGATATCAATGGAAAAAACAAAAAGAATCACAAACAACCCCCTTCCAAAACAAAACTTATAGATCTAACATCTAACAAAGCATAGGCATATCCTACAGAACTCATATCAAATATCCTCCATGAAATTCACAACATCTTCGAAATCTACAAGAAACATACTAATGGTACCTAGTCATGTTAGTTCTCAATAGGAACAACATGCCACAAGAGTTCAAAGGTGGAGCCCTGCTACCGATAGTGGCAGGTACCCACTAGACTAGGTAACAATTGGTTTTATTGTAATCATATACATTAAATACATGGGAAAAATGTCTGTAATATAATCTTTACTTGACAAAGTAACATGTAATTGTATATAAACTCAATAAAATAGACAAAATTGCATGTTTAATATATATATATATATATATATATTACAGGTCTCCATTTCACTGATATCCATAACAAATTTCACAACAACACTTTAGTTTTTTTTTTCTAGCTAGGGATTGCAATTTTTATTTGAATCCAAATAATCCGTGGATTTAATCCAAATGGATCAGATCAGATTTTAAATTTTTTAATCCATTTGTATATGAATTGAATACGGATTTCAAATTTTGAAATCTGACCTAATCAAATTCTAAATTTTGTATCTGATCATATTTCAAGTTTTAAAATCTAGCCAGATTCAAATAAATTCAGCAGTTTAACTATATTTAAATATAGCTATTTAAAGTAATTTAAAAAAAAACCTTGATTTTTTTTTTTATATTTCTTTAACACAATTATATGTTTCTTTAAAATTTTGTGATATTTTTTATGATATTTTTCTCCTTGCAATATTACTGGTATTATTTACATCAAAAATAAAATGAAATATGATAGTTCTTTCAATGATTTCAATGAAATAAATGATAAAAGTTTCAGTTTAGATAGCTATGAATTGAATGATACCAGTAATGTTGCTATAAGTAGTTTTTTGGAGGTATTATCGAGTAATAAAATAAATTATAAAAGTAAAGTGTAGAATTATTTTACAAAGGATTCTGATTTCAATGAAAGTAAAAAAGTTTTCTACAATTATTGTATCATCAAATATACCTATAGTGAAGGCAATACCTCTAATATTTTTAAACACTTAGAAAAAAACCACTTGATAAAAATAAATCCACATTCCAATAAACCTTTATTCGAAAAATTTTTTAATGCTATAGTAATCAGTATAAATATATTTATTAAATTTAAAATCATGCTAAAATTTATTTTTTATATAGTGAATACTTAAACTTGAAAAATTAAAACAAAATCTTATTTGATGAATTGTTATAAACCAACACTCTTTTATGATCGTAGAAAAGCCAGCATTCCATACATTTATCCAATCAATCTCACAAAAAACTAAAATACCAGTTACTGCAACTGTTAAAACATATATAATAAATTCATACTTGGTTTATCAAGAAAAAATTAAAAAAATTTTGTAAAAAGTGGAGAGTTGTATTTCATTCATCCTTGATATTTGGACATCAACTTTGATGAAGGCATTTCTAATGATAACTGCATATTTTATTAGTAGTGATTGAAAAATGCATAATATAACATTAGATTTTGTACAAATCTGGGACATGCATATAGGTGAAAATATTAAAAAAAGTTTTGTATTGTGCTTAGAAAAATATATGATACAAAAGAAGATAAATTTATTTTACATTAATATATATATATATATTTTTTTTACTCTCTGTTAGGCTAATTATATATGCTTTATTAAATATTAGTATACTATACATGTAAAATGAATTGCTAAAGCTAAATCTCTAATTAGCTCACTTATCTTGGTTATTATCACTCTAAGTGCAATTTCGGAAGTGATTTATTGCTCCATTATTAGCTCAGGTGAAAACTCTTCCAACTATTAATTTCATTGTCTATAGATCACTACTACAGATCCTTCTTATGAGTTCTGACAAAAGTTAAAATTCTAATCATCTTATTCTATACTTTACTCCTTCTAGAAAGGTTTGTTTCAGACCTTCAGCTTCAAGTTTTTCTTCTTCTAGTACAGACCTTTTCATAGTTGTGGTCTTGTTGTTCTGATTTAATGGACTGGATGACCTTCTTATTTTGTTTTTCTATGGATCCCTTGTACTTGTTCCCACTTGATCATTCTTGAGCATCTTTTGTTTCAGATCTTCTTTTGAAATTGATTGCAAACCTTCTTCTGTATTTTACTATTCACTTTTGAGCTTCTTTACCTATTTTTTTCTGACAGTATCTTAAATTTGACATTTTCAATATTTGATCACTTCATATTAGTCCCATGCAGAAGTTTAGTATATTTTGACCTGTTTCTGTAGTCTCTTCTATAAGTCTAGCTATGCATTTGTCCAATTCTCCTAATTCTACTCTATCTTCAACTAAAAGCCTTATTTCTTTCTCTTCCATCTTTTTTCTTCTCTCATGCAAAAGTTTTCAAAAGTCTTTTAGAATACCTTCGGCTTCTTTATTCCAAATTTCTTGCCATTGGGTTTTATATACTAGACATTCTAGTAGGTGTTCTATTGTTTCTGCTTGCTGTTTACATGCTATATACCCTACTTGTTTATATAGGTCTGGTTTTCTTATAGCCAATTTGGGAAGCATTAATAACTTTTCATTAATTAGTTTAATAAGAAAGCTTCTTTCTTAAGAATCTTTAAAGAAGATGTTCCAAGTATAACCATTCTTCATCCTTTTCTATATCAAATCACATATATAGTTATATTGATCTCGAATCTGTTAATTCTATTTGTTCAAAATTCTGTTTTGTTTAGTCTATTGATAAGCTGTAACTTTGTTATTTATATTTTTAATAAACTATCTTATGGGATTATCTAAAGTTATTTCATACCATTTGATTTTGTTAATAATTTTAGATAAGGTAAGATTCTTTTATTCGATTATAGGAAGCATTAAGGCTTTCTTTGCTAGAATATCTGCTTCTTCATTGTAAGGGTCATTAGAGTGTGCTTTGACTTGACTAGTTCCAGATCCAATTCTTTTTTTTTTAACAATATCCAACATTCTTGCTCACAAGGACTAGTTCTTTTCCTTTAACCATCTTTTGTGAGTTCTTCTGGGATTCTCTTTCTCTATTATTTTTCACTTGACAATACAGGCTTGACTGTTTGTAAAAATCTTGACCTTGTTGTTTATTGGAACAACCAATAATATTGTGACTATTGCTACTAGCTCAGCTCTAGTAAATGATAGCTAGTCACTTACTCCCATTTAGAACTTACTTTCTTTACCCTCTCTTCCTACTTACACCTATACTACTCCTATCTTCATTTTTTCACATCCCTGGTTGATAAGAGATCCATCAGAGTAAAACACCAATGTTTCTTTGAACTGTTGATTTCATTGGAGTATTTCAATTAGGTGATCTTGATATGTTCCTTATTTTATATTATCTCTAATAATTTGTTCTCTTCAATCCTCTATATCTATTTGACTTACTCTACTGTTCATATTGGATTTGTAATCATCTTGGATTGTTTTTTCCATTGTTCTTTCTAAAACTATTTTGGAACTTGAAATATTTAAATGCTGAGCTCTTCTCATGAATTTTCTTGTGTTTAGACAGAAGACTTCATATGTTCTATTTCTTTTTGTCTCTATTATACAATAATTCTTCATGTTTTTACCTTCTGTACATTCTAAACATTTTGTCAGACTGGTCTCCTGAACATATGGGAACTCAGTACACTTGAAATGTTCTATTTGTACTATTTGCTTAGTGTCTTCTGATCTTAGCTTTTCCTATATTATTTTTTGATATCTATTACTTGTTACTACCCAGAATGTTTGTCTTTTATCATGATTTGAATTTATCTTTGTAATTATTGGATCCCATTTTGACCAGTCTTCTTTCCAGAATTTTGTGAGCTATCCTAGATCTTTTTCTTATATACTCTTTTTTATTGCTAGATACCACTCTGGAATGGACCCCTTACTGGTTTTCTGAATTAGTTGGATTATTTGCCATTTTTTTAATTCTTTAGTTTCATAGGTGATCAGCTGATCCATGTATATTAGCTTATTGTTTCTAAGTGATGATATGACTTTCGTATATTTATCTGATGCTAAGTACTTTTTGATTGAACAGTTACCTTTGTTCCATTCAAAAATATCTTGCCATTTCCAGCTTTGAAACCTTATCCCTAAATCTTTGGTCAACTTCATTACTTGAAGTGCAAAGTTATCTCTATCTGGCATATGCTCTAATGACTTACAGGTAAGTAGATTGCATAGTTCCCAGTATTTGACTTGTGCTTGTTTGATTCTGATGATTGTTGTAAGTCTTGCTGGTCCTGGATTATTTAGTCTATTGTATAGTCCTATTATTTGGCTTTCTTTTTGTAGTATTCAAATACTTTTTAAGTTATAGATCTTTGGATAGTATACTATGCTGTTGGGTATAGATCTACACAAGTTACTCTTGTTTTTAAGGAGCTTTCTATATGCCATAGTTAAAGTGTTGCCCATTTTCTAGGATAGCATACTATGTTGCATGTGAAACTCTATCCTTAGTATCAACACTCTGTTTAAAATATAGAGTATTTGTTTGTCAGTTAATCTTTTATTCTTTAGGGCTCATGTAATTGTATTAATCTCTTTGAGTATTTGCTCTTTTAGTTCAACTGCTGTCTTTTGATTACCAGTTCAGATTCCCAAAAATCTTGTGTGTTCAGTTCTATCTAGCTCTTTAACTGTTTCACTATTGATTCCTGCTTTGACTTCTTCTGGATAGTGATTAGGGTTATTAATAGTAACTAATACTAATTTGTTACTATTAATTTGGAAGTTATTGGCTCTATAAAAGATTCTTGCTTCTTTCAAAATCTTTTCCATGTCTTCTTTGGATTTTGCTACCCATATAGTATTATCCATAAAAGCGATAACTGTATGTCTAGATTTCAATTTTTTATTGACTCCTTCTCCTTTTAGGCTTGGATCCCAGGTGACCAATATTTCATAATCCTTTGTTTCATCATTTCGAATTTTACATAACAAAGGATCATAAAAAATTCTCCACATTAAAGGTGAAATATACTTTCTTGGTCAATCTTATCTCTAGCTATTACTGAACTTGTGAGTCCATTTTCGATTATAATTCTGAATTCCTTATCCTGAAATAGATCTAATATAATCTTAATGAACCTTTCTAGAAGTTTGTTCCTTTTCATTACCCTTGTTAACATATCCAAGCTGATTCTATTATAGGCCTTGGCTATATCTTTGAAAAGTATTCACAACTCCTTGTTTTCTCTTGTATCTTCACAGATGTTATTGAGAATCTGAATTAGTTCAGTAGTACTTTCTTCTAGTAGCTTCGCAAAGTTCAAACCTCTTAGAACATTGTTGAGTTTGCAAATGTTTCCTAGTCTATTTATTAAAATTTTGATGAAATATTTTCTTGTAACTTCTAGTAATACAATAGGTCTTGTATTTAGGAGATCACATTCTTATGGCTTTGGTATTGCTATTGGATAAATATGACTTTATTTCCAACTGGCAGGTGTTATTTGCCATTTTAAAAAAATGTTTAACATTTTTCTTAAATATTCTTTTCCATCTTGACCTAGCCTTTTTAACATTTCATAGCTGATTTGTGATTTTCCTGGAGCTTTGTTATTGGGAAGTGTTCAAAGTGTTTCACTCAATTCTTCTTGTGAAATAGGATTTAAAAGATCTTTATACCACCATGCCTTGATATAGTTCTTAGGATTGTATTCTTCTTTCCAGTCATTAGTGAGATTATTAAAGTTGGCCTTTCACTTTCTGAAGGTTTCCTGATAGTATCTTCTAACTTCTTCCTCAATTTCACTCTTTTTGGTCATGATATATTCAGATCTTTCTTTTTTAACTTTGACCCTATCCAAAACTATTTTGATATGCTCTCTTTCTATTAGTGAGTTTACCATTTTCCTTTGATCATTTCACAGGTTCTTATATTTTTGTTTTAAGGCTATTTTAATTGTATCTCTAACCTGTTTTGCTTCAAGATTCTAACAAGTAAATTTAAGACCTTCTATTGTGTCTTATATATTCTTTTTCAATAGTGTTCATGGGATATTTGAAAGACTATATTGGATACAATAGTTTTCAATCTGGTAATTGGAGTTGTGAGCTCTGTTATATTTTTCTATAGCTGCATTAAGAATCTGTAGCTTGTCCGAGTTGTTAGAAGACTCTGCTTTTTTGAAGAGTGTTATTAATTATAATGCTCTTCTGAATTTGATAAACTTTGAACTATATCTATAGTACTTATTTCTTGAGATTGATATGTTTTTGGTTGCAAGCTTGTTGAAAACTGCCTTGCTAACTAGCTTTTTGAATGTCTTTCATATTTTATTTACTTGAAATTCCCTCATGTTTTCTTCTGGTTCTTCTTATAATAAGGGATCTAATATTGTTTTGAACTTATGGTTCAAACTGTTATCAAATACCTGCCATTGATCTATTGTTGACCCTTTTATATCTATTCTTTTCTCCCCTTTGGTAGGCAATTTGTGAATTATGTTTCTGATGAAAAAATTGATGTCATGTAGTGTTATTATTAGCATTGTATAATCATTATTTGTAACTTCCTTCATGCTCTGATTGTCGAAATGTAGGATTGGATATCTTGTTAGACCTTGTGATATCCATATGTAGTCAATTTGGCTACTACTTGTTGCATCCCATCTTGTTGGGGTTTTATTTTTGCTTTTCCATGCTGTCTGTATGTCTAAGAAGCCCCATTTATCAAAAAAGTTAAATAGAGAAATTTCTGGATACCATGATAGTCTGAATTTTGCTTTGGAGATGATGTTCTATCTTCTGCTGGATTGTATGTTGCATTGAAATCTCCCATTAATATTACATAAAAGCCTTGTCCATATTTATTCTTGATAAGACTTTTCACTTTCTCTTGAACTTTTTTGCTTCGTTGCTTGTTTGATGGAATATATATTTGCATGATTTCTTTTTATCAATAAGTTGACTGCGATTAAATATCCTTTCATTTCTTTTACTGATGCTACTTTTTTTTCAAAATCTTTCCTGATCAGTAGGCTGACTCCTGTTCCATATGTAATGTCTGCATTGGTACTATGGAAGTGTTTATACAATATCTAATTGTCGAAGGTCCATTTTGCCTTTGTTTTGATCAATTTGGTTTCACTTAATTCTAGCATTCTTATTCCTTGTTCCTGCATCTCTTCTATAAGACTATGTTGGATTACTATATCTGAGATGCCTCTAATATTGTGTATATCGATTCTTATTACTTTCTTATGAATATTATCATCATCATTCTTTTTTAATACACCTTTGTCTTTTACTTTCTTGAGAAACTCTATTTTTTCTATTTGAAGAAATATGTCAATGTTATACTTATTTTGCTATTAAATCATTTCTTCTTGTTCTATTTGTTACCCCTTGCCCTTGTTTAGAGTATTTGTTGTAGAAGGATCGGACCAGTCCTTCTTGTTGTTGTCCTGAACAACTAACATTTCTAGAAGTGATTTGGCCTTCTTCTATCTTTTCTTATTCATTTACTGAAAGTTGTTTTTCCTTCTAGTCTTGAGATTCTACCATTCAATCTTTTTAAGTTTACTAAAATGAGGTTTAAGGAGTCTTGTCTGTCTTTAGTCTCATATTCCGTATCTTCTCTCCAGAAAATTTTTTGTCATTATTGATTATCTATCAGTTCTCTATTGCTTCTTATAGCTGGACACCTAAATGTTCTATTTCTCCACTATTTTGGTTCATTGTTATAAATTTGTCTAGTATTTTTTTGACTTCTTATTAGCCAACCTTGCTTCGATAGTTTTTTGGTTGACTTGTTAGAACTATCACTATAATTATAAGAGTTCATTTCTTCTAAGCTTCTAAGTCTCCATTTGGGTTTCTTAGTACTTTTAATATCTGTTCTTCCTAACCTTACAGCAGGTTGATTAGATTTATTATTGCTTGAATCCCTCTCTGGTTCAGAGGCTTCAGGTTCAGAGCCTTCTGACTCAGAGCCTTCTGGTTTGATGACTTCTATCTCATGGGATTGCTTTTTTAAGGCTTCTATTTCTTTGGTAAAATGTTCCTTGGCACTTAATGTTAGCTTGTGTCCATTGATAAAAATATATTACTTTAATGCTCTTGTTAGGTCTTGGGCTGATGTAAAACATATTACTGTATATTTTCTCCTTTTGAGTGTATGGGGGTTTCTAGGTATATAGCATGCCTTTGCTTTAGCATGTCTGATTGCTTATAAGATCAAACTAGTTGTAGTATTGTGTATTCCATAAAATCTCAAGGATTGGGAGTTCCACTGTTTGATAATATTATTGATTTTATCATCGTCTGGTTCATGTTGAGTAAAGATAGCTCTGATTGTTTTTTGATTGGTATGGATTATCCATTCTTCTTCCATATTATTGTATTGCTAGTGTAGTATTATTTGAGCTTTAATTTTTCTTTGTGATCTTGAATAATTGTAGATATGAATATTTGAGGTCTCTCTATATCTTTGAAGGACAGATTTGATCTCATGTCTTGAGTGACTTTGATCAATATCAATAAGAATTACTACTAAAGATCTCTTGTTCTTCTTTTCCTTTTGCTGAAAGATTTTTTTATATACAGGATATAAGACATTTGTCTATTTCTCTATTTCTAGGAGTATGACTGTAAAGTTTTCACCCTCTTTTTTGTTAGCTTTTTCTAGACACTACAAGGCATCTTCTTCTTTATTATAACAGAAAGTTGTCCAGGCATTGCTATTGAGGAACTCTTTTTTGAAAGGCTTTGAGTCTTTTGGTAGTCCCAATACATTTTGGAGATATGCCACTCGTTCGTGTTCTGATTCTTCTAGAAGTCTAGCTGTAAATACTCCCATTTTGTATTTACCATCTTTTTTAATATGAAATGGATTTAGACTAGATATTTTTGATCTGTTTCTTGTGGAATATGCGAATTGCTCTGCAATGTTATTCCCTTTAATTTTTTCAGTAATTTCTTTTATTTCGACTTGATCTTCTATTACCTTTTCTCCCATTTCAATTTCGATATTAATAAGAATTTCTACTGTTATTGTTGGTTGAACTTCCATATCTATTTTTTTTTCTGGGAGGTCTTTAATTGCATAGAAATTATTTATCATTAGTTGCTCCTTGGGAGAGATATAAGGAACTTGTTGTAATTGTTCTTCTTGATTTATTATATTAAAGTACTTGTCCTCCAGGAAGGAGATTAACAGGTCTTCTTCTTTGCCTTGCCCCTGGGCCCATAAGTAGAGAATGTGTTGTTTGAGAACTGTGGCCTTGATAAAAGTGGCTTGATCAACATTTAGAATCCTAGCAATGATACTATCTAGAATCAAGTATCTGCTTGGTCCCAGGACCTTGTTTGCAATATTATCTATAGTAGATATTATGCTGTAAATAGTTTGTGTAGCCCATAATGTTTGCTGTTGATCATATTTGTTGGATAGTTGGACCAATGTATCTATAATATATTCTTTCTTTTTCTTCGTGATTTATATTAACTTATGTTTTTTCATAGTCATATTGAATCATGTGTCACAGAAAAATGTGTTGTTTACTTTTGTATAGTATTGTGTTTTGATCAGATGTATATTATTGTTTACTTTGATTGGACGTATATTATTGTTTATTGTTTACTTGTATTCTAGTTAATCAGCGTTGTTTACCAAAACAGTTTAGTGAAATACGTGAAATTGGAGAATTAATCACATTCTGATCAGACTATCTTATTTGACATATAAACAAGTTGTTGTGTTCTTGAATAACATGTTCGTGTTTTGCGCAATGTAGTAATTATTATGTATTGTTATTATGATGTTTGGATATTCTTTACTATTTAGCAAAAGAGACTTGGATATCCTCCTAGATGTTGTAAACCTTGAATCTGAACTGATTTATTGGTTTGGCCTATTGTTTACAGGACTTCTCTTGGTGTCAAGAAAGGTGTTAATCTGCACTGACCTGACTGAGAGCTTGGAGAGTTGAGGTTGGGTCTCAAAGAGCTTACTGTGAATCAGTTTTCTTTAATTTTTCTTTCCTCTGTAAAGAAAGAAAATCTACAAAGTAGGGTTGAAATATACTTGTATTTTTCTACTTCTTGTTGCTAAAAGATTAGATACACTAAGGACTGGTCCTGTGTAGTTATTTCTTATTGTTTTGCTGAATTTTATTAAAAGTTTCTCTTTATATTGTAGCTGGCTTCTTTTGTTTTCCAAGAAAATTACCAAAAAAGAAAAATTTTAGAAAAACTGGGGATCAGTTAAAAGAGTTTTTTTTTATTATTCATAGTTATTTTTTTTTTTTGTATATCCCTAGCCAGGCTAGATTGTTGGTTTATTTATCAAACGGAGGTAAGAGTACATTTTCGTTTAAG
>CAJVPT010001001.1:0-24137 GCA_910592055.1 Acaulospora colombiana
TTTTCCCTCATGTGTGATAATTTTGAGACCTATTCCCATGAGCCATTTTTTGTTATGTTCTTTTAGTGATCTGTCTGTATATATTTCAAAAATTATGTTGTCTTGAATTTTACTGGCTATTTCCGATAGTTCACTTGTTATACTGCTATTGGTATTAAAGAGTTTGTTTAAGAGTTGGTTGATGTTTTGTATTGTCAGTATAAGGATTTCAACTTGACTGTTTATTGGTTCCATATCTGGATAGCCTATCAAGTCCAATGTAGTTTGGATTGAATATGGGGATATTCTACACCTAAGTGTGCTGTTCTCAGTATTGGGGATGTCACGAGTGATTACTCTGCTATTGTGAACTGTGATGCAAATTGAGTTTTGTTGGTTTGCTGAAAAAGTATAAGGATAAAGGTTTTGGCTGTGGTTGTTGATGTTACAGCCTGTACATTCAACTAGAGGGAACTGGTTGTTGATTCTGTTGTAATGTCTATATTCTATAATTGGTCATTCACTTTTCTTTGTTTTCTTCCTATGATGATTTGGTTGTTCAACTTTGTACTAATCCAATGTTGTGGTGCTGTATTTTGGTCAGTTGATCTAGTACACTGTAAGAAAGAGTTAGTTGTGGGCTGTTGAGAGTATTCATCTATGATCCATTTAATAAGTTTTTCTTTCAAGATGTAGTACCAGACTGGGGTGTGGCCTTGTATGGTTTGGTGGTTGAGTCTGATTAATTGGCACCAGTGTAAAGTCTTTCTCCTGTTGCTATTTAACATTTGGTCAATAAAGAGGATGTTGTGTTTCCTTAGACACTTTCTGTACTGATTATAGAATGCAGTGCTAATAATTTCTTCGATTGGTATGTCTGTTTCTGCAATTGTTGTATACTTTTCATTGAGAGTATTCAAGAATGAGAAGCTGTGTGTCTTGAGGAGCCATATTATATCATGCATAAGATTTCTTCCTTGTGATAGGAGGGGTGTATGTATATTGTTCATTATTGCTTTTGCGGACCAGAAAATGTTTTGTAGTGATTGGTGTCTTTTTCTTGCTGTTTCTTCTGTGATATTGTTTGAGTTGATGCGTGAAGTCCAGTTTATGGCATGTAAGAGCAGCTGTCTGTTCCATAAATGCATTATGTTATATTTATATTTGTTATATAGCATACTGTTGGGAATTGTGTTTACTAGGACAAGCTTGAATTTGAAGGTGGTCATTAATTTGTGTATCATTTTGTTATATGTGTCTCTGGTTAAGACAATGTCATTATAGAGGTATTCTAAGCTAGACATGTGAATATGATTGATTATTTATTGCATTTATTTATCAGTGATTCATTTCATCTCTAGTAATGTTTGTGTTTTTTGAATCTTCTGTTTAATTAGAGTTTTCTGATAATCTTTCTTGCCTGAAATAACATACCAGACTCCTAGTATTCTGACTGGGGTCCCTTTTGTACAACCAGAGATTCTTTGCCCATCCATCCATATGCCTTGAATATAGTTTTGCTCTTTGCCATTTATTATTATCAGTTGTGATTTGTGAGGATTGACTTTGATATCATTGATGTAAAAAAATTGTTCAACAATATTAATGATGCACTGTAATTCTACTTTGTTGCTCTTGATCTATATTGTATTATCCATGTATTTACTAGCTGCAATGTTTGTATGTATGGATGACCAGCCATTTGTAAAATATAATAATTATTCTTTTTCTATAAAATAATTAAGATCATTATTACTTTAGATTTTGTATAGTAGGGATTATAGAAAATTTTTTATAGTAATAAAAAGATTATTTTTTTATCTATATTAGGAAAATAATACTACAACTTTTTTTCTTAAAAAGATTTATTATAAGTTCTTTAATAATTGTAGCTATGCAAATCTGATTTTTTTTCTAGTATAAGGAGACTTATTATATTATATGCTTTGATTATATTTGAAAAAATATATATAGCTCCTTTTTTTTTCTTTAGTTTCTTTATATATACTATTTAGAGAATAAATAGATTTTGCAATACTGTTTTTTTGTAAATCTGTAAAGTTTGGACCTTTTAGAATTTTATGTTTTTTATATATAATAGATAGTCTGTTAATAAAAATTTAGTAAAGTATTTCTTAACCATTTTTAGAAGAATTATAGATCTAGTATTACTAAATTTATTAAAAATATAAATTAATTCAAAACTCTTTTCACAGATCCTTTTTTTCTTAAAAATTTACTTTTTAAACAATTTTGTGAACCAAGAAAAAAAGCGAATAAAGAAATAAGTTCTCTAAGAAAACAATGAAGGCAATATACTCAAGGCAAATCCAACTACAATGAGAATGTCCTAACTAAAGGTAACATAAGGTTATCATACAAAGAAACACAAATTGAGAAAGATAAACTTCTGAAAAAGATAAATAAAAAGAAAAGAAAACCCAGCCAGAAAACTTCAGAGATGAACTGCATTAATATTCAAATACTAACCAAACTCTCAACTCCTGTCAAACAACTGAGACAAGACAACAAAATAGCAAAATACAATCCTTATGAAGTGAACAAGTCAAGGAAACAATCTGGTAAACTCTCTAAAAAACAACAACTCAGAAAATATGGACACTTCAACTTTTAGATCTAACATCAATCAAGAAATTCAAAAGTTTACATCTGATAATAAAAACTTCGATATAAAGATGAAGGAATCAAGCAACAGTAGAAAAGACAGCCAACACAGTAAAGAAATGTAGCAAGAAATCATATCTAAAACCAATGGAATGACAAGCAAACCCAACAAGCCTAGACCAATAACTTTTTTTGACAGTACCACTAGATTTAGCAAAAAAAGAGTCAAAACAGGGATCAAGGCTTCTCTTATCTCAGGAAAAACCACTAGTCAAAAAATTGTATACATAATTAAAAGTCGTAACTCTCTGAATGGCCTTCTTTCCACCTATAATGAAGAAAAAGAAGAGGATGAACACATCATTGCTATTTTCAGTAATCATCCACTCCAGAAGAACCATGCAACACTATCTTACTTGACACAGAAAATACGCATCTAGAACATATTTCATTTATATCTGCTAAACTTGATAAAGAAATAAGTATTAGAGTTTAGGACATTTCTCTGAACACTAAATTTATAGACGTATAACAAACATTTGCCAAATATGAAAAGATCATCAACATCTCCATATTAACACAACAAATGTAACAATTAGTAGTTATTATGTACACAGATTGACAATCAAAAGAAGATCTAATTAACAAGTGAAATATCCTGTTGCAATCAGTCTCAGTCAGGATTTTTGATGCACAATGGGACATAAATTAAATAAAATTATGTAGCAATACTGCAATAAAATTGATCAATCTTTCTCCCAACACTACAGCCTTCAATTTTAAATGCATATGTAAACAAACAAAAGCAAAAACATGTTATATTTTGAGACATATATCATACAAATACAAGCATTTTGCTATAGTAGGATTCAGCAATCAGAATAACCTAGAGAATGCAATAGCACAAAACTTTACCTTGAGTAAAATATAAACTGAATGAAAATCAATCAATATAAAACTCTATACAATATATGGTAGTGCAATACACCTAGTCATCTAATATCCCATCAAAAAAAGAAGGGAACAATGGAACCATTATAATATAGAACAAGCAAATAGATTTGGCAAGCTCTATAATAGATTCAGATCAGTTCACACTTAAACAATTAGATGGAAAACTCCACCCAACAAACACATTAAGATCAGACCAGGTTCTTATATAGTAGCAGTCAAAACATCAAGAAGAAATAAAACAATGAAACAGTTACCTCAATCAAACTTAGCACAAATCCTAAATATCATCAATGAAATTAAACAAGAAATTTCACAAATTAAAGAAGAAATTATAGATCTAGAAGAATGCATCATCAATCTTGAGACCTATGATGAAGAATATGGCAAACACATGGAAGAGGACATAATATTATACTATGAAAAAAAAGATAACACAACAATAGAAATGGCTCTTACTAACAACAATCAAAATATTTGCACTCAATAACAACAAATTCAATCCTCTATACAAAAATTTGATCAAAATATGGATCACATGTATAATGTAATTATTGATTCTTTTTCAGGTAATATATAAACCTCTTCAAATCAACAATAATGAAGAGTAATTCAAATATCAAAAACAAATGATGCCAAGAAACACCTAGTATCAATATCATTATAAAGCCACTCTAGACAACATCAAATTAAGAAGAAACCCTTCAAAACTCAGCAAATACAACTATTGATAACAGTACTCTTCTATTAACATATATAACAGAATTTACATAAACAAATAAATACCTTTATAAATCTATTTGGAAAGTCACCACACTCAATATACAAGGACTAGTAGAAATACATAAATGTGAAACATGGTTAAACTTTTATAGCTTAGTAGACTGGGACATCATAGTACTACAAAAATCAATGGTTCATACCATCAATCAAAATATTGGTAACATGTAAAATATCAAACCATTTGAATACATAAAAAATCTTAAAAAATTGGCCAAGATCTTAATATGATGATTAATAAAAAAATAGCTTATAGAATATATAATTACAAAATACTTGTTGGAGACTTATTGCCACAGACCTTGTCTTCTCACATAAAGAAAAAAATGAGAATTATAGAAATATACTTTTCAGCACAAGACATTGAAGAAAAAAGCATACAGTTACCAATACCTTTAACAAATAGATCCAAGAAGCAATAGAAAAAAGTTGCTATATTATGGTACTAGGGGATCTCAATGAAGTTTTTAACTCTTCTATGAATAAACATAACAATAACTGGGTGATCAAAAAGTGCAGTTCCTTAGGTCAACACATACAGACTCTATTAGACAATTAATTTGAGAATATATACAGAAAACACAATTCATCCAAGCATGAGTATATATGGAATAGAGACACATTAAACAGTAGAATCTATCAAATATAGATAAACCCCTTAGTAATCTGGCAATCTAGAACAGTCTCTATCCAAGATTCCATAACACCTCTCATATAAAGCAATTACAATTCAATTACAATGGAATTAGAAGTCTAGTATCTAGACAGACCTAAACAAGTCTCATATCACACCCCTAACCACTATATAAACTGGCACCTAACCATAGCTGAACAATGAAAAAAGTTCAGTGAACAAGTAAAATACTATCTTTTCATCAAAAGTATATGCAATCAAGATATCAACCAAAAATGGAACTCCTTTAACAACATTTTACAATAAGCTGCAAAAGGTTACATATCAAAAAAGAAAAAACACTGTAAGATGAGAAATCACTACAGCAATACAGAAACAATCCCCCTTCTTATACAATTGCAGAAATTTCTTACACATCGCAAATGATAACAACAAAGAACTAAACTCCACAATTAATTGAACTATCCAGTTATATACAAAAATATCTTTCAAACCTAATGGTGACACTGAACAAAATAAAAATTAACAATCCCTTCTTATATATTTAACATTGAATCAAAGTTACTAAAGACAATATCAAAGTATACAAAACTGTTGTTAAAGCAATCTTCGAGAGAAGACAAGTACAAGTTATCAAAAAAAGAACCCAAATTAGACAGAGTACCTTAATAGCAATAAAAGAGCCATGATAAATAGAATTATGGAGAGACCTAGAAAACAAATACTTCTTAACAAACTAATTATACAAACTTAGATAAGGTAAAGATCTTTTTTGAACCACAGATATCAAGGGCAAAGTCTGAAAACACTTCTACAACTGGACACCATCCAGAAATATTAGTGATATTATATAATATTCACATTGGCTAAAAGAATACAAGCTCAAACCACATATCAAGAAACATTTCTACAAAGATATGCTCAACAATATTTTGATACAAGAACTGGAAAAAACAATCAGACAGCATAGCTAAAGTCTGTTTCTGGTCCAAATCAAATTCCTTATATCACATATAAACATCTACAAGGCAAAGCAAAAACAGAACTGGGTACAATTTTTAACCTAATAATATAATATGAAATAATATCCAAAGAATGGAGCAGAGGTCACATCTATCCCATACTCAAATCCAAAGACTGGACAAACAATCTTGACATAACTAGACCTATAACACTCTTGGATACAGGAAGAAAGATTTTCATCAAAATCATTTCTAATTGCTTAACCACTTGTCTTGTTAAGCATAAAATATTATCTGAACTAAACTGGGCTGCACTTCCAGGCAATAATACACAGGACCCCATACGCATTCTAAAACAATATCATTGAACATGCAAAAGAGAACAAACAACAAGCTTGGATTCTAAATCCAGATATGTCCAAAGCATATAATTCAGTTAAAATTAAAATACTACAGCTAGCCCTCCAAAGAATTTAAATACCAATACAAATTATCCAAATCCTTAGCTATATACTGCAAGAGTAATCAATAAAGTTATAATCTGTTTTGATCTAATAGAAACATATTAAGTAAGAGATAGAATTGACCAAGGTGACATAATATCATCAGTTCTTTGAAGGATTTTTTATAATCCTCTTCTCTAAATAGTTAATCAATATCACAAAAGATACATAATCAGCTTTGCAATCTGTACTGATTTCAAAAAGGGCTGGATAAATAAAACAACCAATTTCACTGTCAGTACCTACATGGATAACACCACTTGGCTAATAAGCAACAAAAGTGATCTCCAAAGAATAATAGATATAGTCGAAGAGTTTTATTATATACTATAAATGACATTCAATTCAATCCAGAAAAGTTGCAACTAATTATCATTAATGCAACTGAAAACGAACACCAGTATGGGATCAGAATGAATAGCCAAATAGTATAGGAGTGCTCAAAAAACACATCTATCAGAATTCTAGGTATTTGATATAATAGCTCTAGCTAAAAAAACTACCAGAAAGCTCTAATAAAATAAAAATAATAAATACTTAAACACTTTTGGGTATAAAAAAAGTAACTGACAAACAAGTACAATATATCATCAACTATGTTCTTATGTCCAGTATTGAATATCTTTACAATGATCTTATTTTAATTTGACAAACTTGCAACCAACTAATATATAATCTCACAACTATATTCAAGTACAAAGTTAATTCATCAGAACAGCACCCAATAGTATACTATACAATCAATATGAATACAATATAATACACCCGTAGAATAGACAAGTCCAGTTACATTCCATTAACTGATGCACTAGAATCAATCAAGAGAACATCATAGGAGATATTACTTGCTACTATTTCTAAACATTGCAGAATATATTCTAATTATCTAAAGAGATATATAACAATATCCAGGTCTCCATGCTTGAACCAGGAAGAAACCTGATACATGACACAATTTGGATACTTAGATATATGACTTTACCTTTTATAGAGTTTATTATAGCAATTTCCATATGATAGAAAAAGTAGATACCACTATAAAAGAAATAGTAGAGCTAGAAACATATGGAAAAATCTGCTCAAGACTAAGGAGACACAACATACTCTTTACTGGACAACTCCTTAATAGGGACAGAAAAAAGGTCCTACAATTGTATCAAGCCATCAGAATTTATCGCTAGACAGTATCAGGTTCAACTCCCATATAGTTTTTTAAATTACAATATACCCTTATATAATGGATCTCAAAAGATCAACAAGAATATATAAATCACTTTCTACAATGTAGTCCTCTCATTGAAATACAAACAACAAGACTCCACTAGATTGTCATAAGAATAAACAACTATGCAATAATAGGAAGGAAACAGAAAAAAAATAAACAACAACCATACATTAAATAGTGTTAAAAGCCAAAGAAGTCAAACAAAGTTCAGAATTTTTGCTATAGTCATATGACTAACGATCATGACATAACTAAAGCTTATGCAAAACAATCAATTGCCAACCATCACCATATCCCTTGTAAGCTAGAAGAATTCATGAACAATCTATTCACGTTAAAAAGATAAAAAACTATAAGCTGAGTTAATAGAAAATTAGTTAATCAAGAAGCAATTTATGCATTATATAATACTAGAATAGTCATAGTGATTATGTAATAGTTCCATATGTAAAAATGTATAAATGTAACTACCTTCAATGACTTAATAAAATGATGAATCTTAAAACGAATCTTTGGATAGATTGTTATAACAGTAAAGTTATAAGTAGTTTTAGAAAAAACTACCTTAAGACTCACCCAAATCTTTTTACACCTCTGCCTTAATTTGTGTTTTGTGTGTGTGATAGAAGGACAGACTTTTTTATCTGCAGGTTATACGAGCTTTTGGTTATTAGCAACAGACTCGCCGATTAGCCTGCTACAATAGACACTATACACAATGTAGCAGGCTAATCAGCGAGTTTGTTGCTAATGACCAAAAGTTCACATAACCTGCGAATAGAAGAGTCCGTTCTTCTATCACATACACACAAAACAATACCAAAATCAAGACAGAGGCATAAAAAGATTTGGGCGAGTCTCAAGGTAGTTTTCCCTAAAACTACTTATAACTTCACTATTATAACAATCTAACCAAAAGATTCGTCGTGAGATTCATCTTAAGATTAGTCCTGAGATTTGTCATTTTATTAAGTCATTGAAAGAAGTTATATTTATACATTTTTACACATAGGGCTATTACATAATCACTATGGCTATTCTAGTATTATGTCATGCATAAATTGCCTTTTGATCAGCCAATTTTTTATTACCTCAGCTTATAGTTTTTTACCTTTTTGACGCGAATGGATTGTTCGTGCATTCTTCTAGCTTGTAAGGGGTATGGTGATAGTTGGCAATTGATTGTTTTGTGTAAGCTTTGGTCACGTCACAATCGTCAGTTACGTGACCACAGCAAAAATTCTGAACTTTGTTTGACTTCTTTGGCCTTTAACAACAAGCACCTAACCAGTCATTATTTTTTGAATGTGAAGGCTGTAATATTAACCAAAATAACAGACCTGGGCCCAAGTGTACTTTCACAACTACTAATAGAAGTACAATTTCGATTCATGTTCAATATAGCAAAATACTGTATCAATAAGATCCAATTCTATAAAAGCTAACATAGTTCTCAGAAATAGAGTATCCCCAACTCAATATCAATTGCACTAAAGAAATAGCAGCATACTCCATCCCAATTAAACACAATGGAACAGATGATCCAAATGCAGAAACAGATTACATAATGAAAGAACTCAAAACAATACTAAATGTAAAACATAACATCACTAGTGAGTTGGCAAATATTGTACTCCAAATCCAAAATGATATCAATTTCGAAATATACACAAATGGCTTCATATTGTAACAAGGTAATCATTACTACATGGGTTTTAGTTAAATTATAATCACTAGAGAGAATTATGAATTACAATTCCAAGAACAAATAAAAAACTTTTCCTCCTCAACCAGAGCTGACTGGCAGCCATCATGACAACAGTAAGCATATTACCCACCTTTGATAGGGCAACTATATACACAAATGGCCAGGCTACTATCAATAGTATACAAAAAACAATAAAAACGAATTATATACACAACCTCAGAAAACAAAAAAAACTAAGAATCTTACAAAGAATCTTTGATATAGTTGGACAAAACCATCTCAAACTAGAATTCACAAAAGTCAATGCATATTCTGGCCACAAATACAATGAACAAGCAGATCAGCTAGCTACTATTGATGCTAATAAGGGAATAATTCTTGAACACAAAACAATATATATTACTCCTATTCAAAATTAGCAATACACACTAATTCCTCAATGAGACTATACAAAAATCGAGATTCCTATTAAAAGTATGATGAAAGAGCTAACCAGAGCCACATATCTAAAAAAATGGAGACTTTTAAATAGAACAAGAAATGAATTCAGCAACAGGATAATCAAACACATCCATTGGCCTACAACAATAGAAAACCTCCAACTAATCTGAATGAGCAACCCCACAACAAACTGGAGAGATTAACAACAGAAGAAGTTCAAAATCAGCCTTTGGAATAAAGAGTTCCCACCAAAACTAAACTATTCAGCTTTCTATCCACCTTATACAAAGATAACAGATGTATCAAATGCAATAACAGAAAAACAAACACTCATCTCTTTCTCTGCAAAGATCAATAAGAAAAAACAGAAAAGCAGATTCAACACATCATAGTTCAAAAGATATAGCAACTTAGCAAAACACCAGATATAGAATGACACTTACAAGAATATCAGAAAAATAATTCACTATATTTCCTAGAATACTTAAAATGTCTGATTAAAGGAGCCATCCTAAAAGAAATAGTTAACACAGTTATCAAATATATATCAGACCACTCTTCTAGAAAATAATGCATAAAAGAAATCTGATAAGATATTAGCAAATATCTTCTCAGCATCTGGAAAACAAGATGTAATGATCTTTACAAGTGGAAGGAGATACAAAACATCACAAGAAAGATCAAGAAAGCTATTAGATATAGCATCCCAATCAAAAGTGACTGGCTTAATGAAACAGAAAGACATATAAAAGACTAATTCATTGATTTAATTAGTAACTATATAGGTAAATACATAAAAAACATTATACACCCATTAGACATCTTTAAAATTTTGTATAAAACTAGCCCAGAATTGCCCAATTAGTTCTCTGACAGGATAGCAACAAGCCACGAGATGGATTTTTTCTTTTCTATTGAACTTTACTTGGTTAATATAGGTAGTATTAGCTAGTCATCACAACGGATCAAATTGGATTGGATTTTAACTAGATTCGATCTGATCCAGTTTTTATAAATATGAATCAAATATGGACCTGATTCATTTTAAACTGATTCGATCTAATTCAAAACTATAACAGTTTAATCCAATCCAATTTGAATTTGAATTTGATTTGATTCAATCTAATTTAAATCTGAATTCAATTTAGATTCAATGCAAAAATAATTTGAAACTAATTTGATATATTTTGAATCAGTTTTAAAGCATGTTCAACTATAACTGCTTTAATTTAATTAAATTAAATTAAATATGTTTAAATTAACCTGGCTTTATTTTAATAAAAAAAATTTTAACTAGTATATTTTCTTTCAAAAATATTTTTTGACTGTATCTCAATTTCATCATCACTATCTTTGCTATTATCATTATCGCTATCTGTCTATTTCTTTCTTTTTTTCAATTTTTCTAAATAGAATTGATAAGAATTAGTAATATAAGCCGAACTCAGATTTTGTTAAATTGAATATATCTATATTATTCTCACTATATTTGCTATTATAATTGTTGCTATTTGTCTGCTCTTTCTCTTTTCTTAATTTGTCTATTTTAGCAAATAGAATTAACAAAGTAATATAAGTCACACTCAGATTATGTTAAATTGAATGTACCTATATTGTTTCCATTATATTAATTATCATTGTTGCTACCCACCACCCTTTAACTTTTCTTGATTTGCCTATTTTAGCAAATAAAATTAGCTAAGTAACATAAGCCAAACTCGGATTGTGTTAAATTGAATGTACTGTAGATCTTATATATTCATCTGACAAAAATGTGGTTTTTTTTTCAAAAGTCACATGTCAATTACCAAAATGTAACTAATAAACCATAGGTATTTTGATTTGAAGCACATCTTTCCTTATTTGCTTAAAAGCGATTGTCAACTTGGATTTCTTGTTAAACACTGATATTGATCTCTAGCCATGAAATGCTAATAAAGATTCCTTTCCCGAGTCACGTGACATGAGCGCCTATCCCATAGTCTAAAACAATATTTATAGATGTTCAAAAACCTTGAGATGTTCACATCAAAACATGTATCCAAATCATCAATAGTATCTTTTAAATAAAATACTGTATTTGTTTTTGTCTTCATACAATTACAAATATTCTCTTGCTTCTTTCTTATCCCTTTCCTCTTTTTCTTGACTCCTCTATTAATAAAAGCATTGTTGAGAGATCTTTACTTTTATTTCCCTTAGGAACTATAGTATATTCATGTTAGTAAAGAATTCTAACTCTATGTTTTTCTGCTTTAGTTTTCATTCATCTGCTTAATTTAGGAGAATAGGAATTGAGCAAGTTGACAGTACCTATATTGTCTTCGCTATATTTATTATCATTACTGTTGCTATCCATCTATCCTTTCACTTTTCTTAATTTACCTATTTTAGCAAATAGAATTAGCCAAGTAATATAAGCCGCACTTAGATTGTATTAAATTGAATATACCTATATTGTTCTCACTATATTTGTCATCTTTGCTGTTGTTACCCACCCATTCTTTTCCTTTTCTCAATTTGCCTATTTTGCTACCCAATTGCTTTTTCGATTCACCTATTTTAAAGGATATAATTAATGAAGAAACAAAAGCTGATCTCAAATTGTGTCAAATATATATATGCACATACATGTATCCAGTTGAATAGATCCATTGATTCAGTCCTATATATTAAATTTAAAAATTTGATTTGTTAGTATAACTTTTTAAAAAAATTATTAATATGTGATTTTTTTTTTACTAATATGTTTGATTGATCGTATCAATTTATTTGTGTTTAAGCCAACTTCCGTTATAAGAATTACAAATAAAATTAGTTCATATCATGTTTAATTGATAATTACAAACTAAAAAAAAACATATACTCAAAAATTCTTCATATTACACTTTCAGATTTTTGTTATTTGTGCTTACATTATCACTTATCTCAAGAATGGTGTCTATTTTTTTTGAAATTTCTTCACTTCTAATATCTGTGACAGAAGTAGCAAATATGAATTGTTTTCGAGCACTATCAGTATACATAACTTCTATCCCATTATCAATAAATTTGACTTTATGAATATGCCGATCAAAATTTATAAAGAGATACAAGATATAATGATTATATCAAATCATTATCAGCTAAAAAAAAAATTAGAGTTATTTATTATTAAATTTAAATATTTAGCAAAAACTGAACTTGACATGTGCAAAAGAAAAATAAGTATTTATTCATAATTAAGTGATAATAGAAAGTGAGAAATAGAAGTAAAAGACAAAAGGTTAAAAAAAAAAAAAAAAGAAGCTATATTTATGGATGTCATAATTATATATTATATATAATTACTGTCTACTTATTACATCAATTATATATTACATTATGTCAATTTGATTTTAATTTTCTAGATAGTTTAATTTAAATAAAATTAAATAATTATATAACAATTTATATAGACTGGTACATATCTTATTTGAATTATATCAAGTTTGATCTGAATCTGATTTGAATCCGATCAGATTTGATCCAAATCCGATTTGAATCCGATAATTTTGTAAATTTAAAATTCGATTTGATCCAAATTCGATTGGATTAAAAATTTTGAAATTTGATCTGATCTGATTCATATTTGATTCACAGATCAATCAGATTTGGATCAAAATTGTGAACATTAATACTAGTATAAACACATATATAACGCTAGTCGAAATTGTGTTATTCGGTTGCCGAATTATTGTCAAATTTAGAAAAAATTAATAATAAAAGGATTGATGAATTATTTACAATTACTGCCACTCGGTACTAAAAATATTGGCAAAAAATCAGCAAAAAATATTGGTATACTGTGAAAAAAATTCAGCACAAAATTTGACAATAAAAAAATTTTGCATACTGCAGCAAAAAATTGGTACTGTAGCAAAAAATTCGTTAAAAAAATTGATATTGCAACAAAAAATTTGTAAAAAAATTGATACTGCAGCAAAAAATTCGGCTATTGCACAAAAAATTGATACTATGGCAAAAAATTTGGCAAAAAAAAATACTTAGCAAAAAATTCAGCAAAAAAAATTACTGCAGAAAAAAATTACTGCAGAAAAAAATTTGGCAAAAAATTATTATGGCAAAAAATTAAAATTTTATGAAATTTATCGAAAAATTACAAAATCATTTGACTAAATTATTTGTCATTTTCCTCTTCCTTCTCTTCCTTCTTTTCCACTTGCTTTTTTTTTCTTTTAAAGATTTCGGCTTAACTCTTTTAAAACTAGCACAATTGGTTTTATTTTGCCAAATCATTTCTGAGATTTTTGCTTTTTTCTTCTAACCTAACTGCTCCCCGAATTTCACCCATTCGTGCACTTTCCTCAGTTTGTTCCTCATTTTCTGAATACATGATGATTCCTCATATTCAGTAATTTTTTGTCTTTTGGATTTATCTGCCAATTTTTTACCTTTTCCTATTTCTTTTTCTTGTTTACGTTCTGAAATTTCTTTCAAACTGTATGCTTAATTTGGCAAGTCTTCTGGTGGAGTCATGTTATAGTAATATAAATCATCATAATATTATTTACGAGTCAGCTGGAATGCTTGAATTGATTTCAAATGTTCATCCAAATATTTTAACAAATCCTTTAACTATAAGTAATTATGATTAATATTAAAAAAAAAAAACTCTTTCCCGCAGATCCTAAAATTCTTAAAAATTTCCTTTTTAGGCAATTTTTTCTAAGAAACAAAAAAGTGAACAGAAGAGATGAGTTCTCATAGAACTCTTCGCAGTTCCAAAACTAATACAAAACCCAACTACAATAAGAACCTTCTGGCAAGAGGTAATGCAAGAAATCTTCGAAAAGAAATCAATACAAACAATGAAAGGACAACAACCTTAAACAAGGGTAAAGAACTTGAAAAACTGACAGAAACCTTCCAAAACCTCTTCACAAATGAACAAGTAATCCAACAACCCATAGTTAGTCATTAGAACCTTTAAAACTACAATGAATAGGATGTAAGCAACTCAGTATCGCAAATATGGAGCAATCAAATAGAAGAAACAATCACCACTGAAAGAAGAGCACACCTCAAGAAAGCACACAAAGAGGAAACATTAGATATCAACAACACATCCACACACTAACAAGGGTTGATGACTCTGATGTAGAAATGTACGATGAAGAAGTGGGAGGACCAGAACAAGACCTAAACAAGAAAGATACAGAAGAAACATGGCAAGTTTAGAGTAATCAAAAAAGAGGTCGCCCAAGACCAAGACCACCTTTCGATAGAGCAATAAGATATGGCAAGGAAAGATTTAAAGCAGGAATAATAGCAAGTGACATCCCAGGTACTATCACTAGCCAAAAGATCACATACTTAACCAAAGCATTAGGTAGCTCAGAAAGTCTCTTTAACATCCGCAAAGAAAAAAAAGAGGACATTGACCACATCACTGCCTTATTTGGGAAGAAACAGGTTGCAGAGGAGGCATACAACCTAATCTTACCAAACACTGATCAGAAAAGATTGATACGCATGACAATCACACTAACTGAGTCAAAAAAGGAAAACAGTATCAGGGTATGGGACATTCCCTGACCACAAAATTCATAGAAGTACAACAACCTTTGCCAGATATGGACAAATTACCAACATATCAATGCATACAAGTCAAATGTGGCAAATAGCAACTATAACCTTTCGGGATAAGGAAGTTAAGGAACAACTAATCTAACAATACAGTATACTAATCAAAGGAGATGCAACAAGAATAATGGATGCACAATAGAACAGGCAACAAATAACTGAGAGATTTCAACACACTGCAAAGCTCACCAATCTTCCACCAAATATCAATACTTTCGATCTAAAGAATATATGTCAATAACTTCAAGCGAAGTCATGCTACATTCCCCGCAGAATAAAATATACCAGAAAATGATTCGCCATTATATCTTTCGAATCGGAAAACAAACTCAAAGAAAGTTTAGGACAAGAATTTATTATGGGCAAAGCCACTATCACAGTCAAGCCAATGGAAACTAAACTCTGCTCTATCTGTGATCAAAGCAATTATCTCCTGGTACAATGTCCTATCAAAGAAAAAAGAGAACAATGGTCATCATATAACAAGGATCAGGCATCAAGATTCGGCAAACTTTACCAAAAGTTCAAACCCACTGATACTCAATGTATCAGAAACATAGCAAGCAGAGAAATACATACACAGAGACTAAGACCAGGTTCATATGCAACAGCAGCAGCAACTAATTCTAGAACCAAAGTTAAGCAACAAAATGGTCAGGAGTGAGATCCACTAGACAAAATTCTTAATATGTTACAACAAATACAAGAAGACATCAAAGAAATCAAATCATCAATCGAAGAACTGAATGAGAGAATCACATACCTCGAATCATATAAGGATTATAATAATGACACAATGGAAGGTGACACACAACAAGCAACAAAGTTGGACAACCCCAATACAACAAGCTCAACCTCTTCCACCAGTGCAACACCTGATATTCAACAAAGACAACAAGAACTTCATAATTCAATCAACAAAATGGACCAAAACATGAGCAACATTTTATCTGCAATTAATACTCTGGTTACAAACAACAAACACCCCTTAACATATAAACAATAATGGGTAGTTCAAATAGTACCAGCAATTTAGAAGAAGATATTTCAATAGATCAGACCAGAAACCAAAACATACCTACAAATTCTGAATTAACAACACCATTTAAAAACACAACAATAATTGACAACAATATTCACCTTACAACCAACAACAATTCAATGGCACATCCAAATAACAGGAATCTCAACCAAACAACAGAACAACCAGATATAACCCCAATACAAATAGAAGACAACTCACAGTACTACACTGAACAACATATCCAAAACCTATGGAAAATCACAACGCAAAATATTAGAGGAATTACAAACAATTTCAAAAGACAAATATGATTTGACCTTGTCAACAGCCAAGGTTGGGACATAGTAGTTATAACAGAAGTCAATAGAACTAATCAAGTATCAAAACATTGGAAATGCCTCAATTATCACATAATCTGAACTCATCACAAATCCCAAGCATTGGGACAAGGTCTCAACATAATGTTCCACAATAAAATTGCAAAAAGAATTTTCAAAACAAGAAACTTGATAGAAGGCTGATAGCAGTAGACTTGGCTTTCCCAAACAAACAAAAAATATGAGTTATAGGAGTATACTTTCCTGTAGCAGCAACAATAAAAAAACATACACTAGTAACAAGAACCCTACAACAATGGATAAATAAGGTTAGAAATAAGGACTGGCACATTATAGTCCTGGAAAATATGAACAGAACCCTAACCCAATGTTGGACAAACACAACAATCACAAAATCCTACGTACTAGCAAACCAACTGGACCACACATAGAACTGTTAATCAACAGAGGTTTCGAAGATAGCTTCCAATACACAACTTCACAAAAAAGAAATTCACATGGAAGGGGCAAGATAGTAGAAGCAGAATTGATCAAATTTGGCTCAGCCCTTCAGACAAATGGCAATCAAGAAATGCCTATATAAGAGACATACTATAACCCTTAATTAAAAGCGATCACCAAAGAATGACCATAGATCTAGAAATGTGGAACTTTGATTCAAGTCTGAGGAAAAAAGCCTTGATGCACAAGCATAATCATAGATTCAATTGGAAACATACCAACGTCAAACAATGGACAGCCTTTACAAACATGATAAAAGAACTAACTTCAAAAACTGCCCAACCAAATGTGTCAATAGACAAAAGGTGAAACATCTTTAGAAACAATATGCTAAGAGCTGCCAAAAAGAACATTAGTAAAATCAAAAACCATTATAGAAAAAGATCCACCCAGAACAGGCAAGACCTCCCCCACCTATCATCTCCTTACAAAATTTCCTAAACTACCTGAGAAACCAACCAACAAGTGCAAAAATAATCAATCCAGCTGAAGAAACTCTGATACCTAAAAAAATAAAGGTTAGATTCCCTGACATATATAACACTCTTACTACAACAAAGACAAAAATACCAGAAACATACATTCAAGAATGAATCCTAATACTGCAAAGAAATATACAAGTACACAAACTTATGGCCAAACACATCACAAACTTTAAACAAATCAAGACCATTAAACAAAGAATAATTAAACGACAAGTCTTTCTGGAAACTAACAAAAAAGCCATAATCAATAGTATCATAGAAAAACTATAAAAAACTATTCAGCTGGATAAAACCATCCTGCAAAGAGAGAAGACTGAAATTATTACAGATCCAATAGCAATCAAAAAATACATGAGACTTCACTTTCAAAAATGGACACTCTCAAGAAATATACAACCACTGGACAATCATCCATTATGGAAAAGAGAGTACGAACCCAAAAGGCACATTAAGTTACACTGGTATGAAGCCACAACCAAAGAAATCTCGAAAAATGAACTTGATAATGTAATCAAAGGGAGAAGTAACAAATCGGCACCAGGGCTTAACCAAATACCTTATATTGTTTACAAATACTTGGGGGAAAAAGCCAAAGAAGAAGTTCAGGGGATATTCAACCAAATAATTCAACACGGTGACACCCCAGCAGAGTGGAGTAAAGAAATTATCTATCCAATTCCAAAACCAAAGGAATGGGAAAACAATCTAGACATTACAAGACCAATCACCCTACTCGATGCAGGAAGAAAAATTTTCACAAAAATCCTAACTAATAAGTTAGCCAGTTGCATCAAAAAAAAGAAATCCTATCAGAATATAACTGGGCCGCGCTTCCAGGAAACAGTATACAAGACCCAATACACATAATCAGTAGTATAACAGAACATACCAAAGAAATAAACAATAGACATGGATTCTCAGCCAGGATATGTCCAAAGCATATGACTCAGTTAATATCAAGATGCTGACTCTAGCCCTCAAAAAAATAAAGATCTCAGACCAAATAATCCAAATCCTAATCAACATATTACACACCAGACAAGACTCAGTAATCACATGCTATGGCCAAACAGAGGAATACAAAGTACAAGATGGCATTGATCAAGGAGACACAATCTCACCACTCTTGTGGCAAATCTTCTATGCCCCCCTCTTGACCATGATCATGAAGATACATAAGAGATACACAATAAGCTCGAAACACTGTAAAGATATAAAACAGGGATGGAAATGAAAAATCACTGATGTGGGGCCACCTGTGCTTATATGGATGACATAATGTGAATTACCAGCAACCAGAAAGACCTACAACAAGTCATAGACACAGCATAACAATTTTAGCATATTAATGACATCCAAGTGAATCCATTAAAATCACAACTTCTGATTATCAATGGAAAAGATACTGACTAAGAACAAGGGATCACAATGGATAAACTCAGAATAGAGGACTGCAAAATAGGTATCCCAGTGAGAATCTTAGAGGTATGGTATAACAGCTCCGGGCAGAAAAAATATCAAAGAAATCTTATAGATCAAAAAATAAATAAAGTTAAAACACTATTAGGAATAAAAAAAGTGACAGATAAACAGATGCAATATATTATCAACCATGTCCTCATGCCAAGTATAGAGTATCTATACAATGATATAGTTCTATCCAGAGAAACCTGCAATTATTTAATGAGCAAAATAGCCACAACTTACAAGTATAAATTAGGTCTCGCAAACACAGTCCCAAACAGCATGCTGTATAACAATCAGGAATATAACTTAATGCATTTATGGAACTGACAAGTTCTATTACATCTAAATAACTGGACAACCAGAATCAACCTTAACAATATCACAGATAGCATAGCTAGACATAAACTCCAATTATTATAAAATACATGCTAGTTAACAGAACTAATTCTTGCTAGCATGCGACAAACATTCTTGAAGCATGGCGCAAATCTTACACATGATATAATTTGGCCACTAAGAACACATGGCTTCAATCTCAAGCAAATAAGAAATAAAGGCCTGTCAGTAATTAAAAAAGAAGCCAAACCATTCAAGAACTCATGAGCAAAAACTTTTATCAAAAACATCAAAGCAAGCTAAGAAAACACAACCTACAATTCACAGGCCAACTTCTGAATGCGGACAAACAAAAAATACTACAATGGAACCAACTCATTAGAATCAACAGGATAGCAATACAAGGACCAGTCCCTAAATGGTTCTTGGAGATAAAGATCAAACTAGATCAACAACTAAAATTAACAAGACAACAAGTTGGTCCCTCATATAATAACTTGCTTCAATACAAGTCAAACATAACAAGCAATATTGCAAGACCACACTGGATTGGAATGGAAATAAACAATCAAATAGTCATTGGTAGAAAACAAAAGAAAATAAACACAGAATCAGCAACCTACAAACACTATACATGGGACTTAGAACAATCCCCTTTATTGGAATGCCCAGGTTGCGACATAAACCAGTCAAACAATTTTGAGACTTCCTGCAACTTTGAAACAACAAGGCAGACAACAGTAGAAATCCCAGTATATCGTAGTAGAGTATTAATACAACAATACTCCACCAACAAAGAACTGAACTTCAGAAGCCGAATATTACCAAACTCTTTATTATTAGGTCTGCTAGTATTAACACATCCCCTCCAGACAGGAAGGGATGGAAACACAGAAATTGAAAGCACTAAAGAAGAAGCTGTACAGAAATATATATATAATTTCTATAATGAGAAGAATTAATCATTAAAGAACTTTATGATATCAGTCAAGAGCTCCAAGATGACATGCACTTCAAAATATAAACTGATGGCTCTATGAGCTAGCAGAATAGACAACACTATATGGAAGTAGAATAGACCTTAACAACTAGAGACAATAGATGTTTCAATTTCCAAGGCCAAGTTCAAAACTTTTTCTCCTCAATCAGAGCCGAATTAATGGCCATCTTCACAGCCATTAGCACTCTTCCCCACTACAGAAAAGCACAAATATATATAGACAGCTTGGCAGCCATCAACTGTATTCAGAAAACTAACAAGCTTATCACTATACAATACTACAAAAACAAAGAAACTCAAACATTCTACAACTAATCAAAGAAATCTGCAAACAAAGAAATATAAAGCTGGAACTACTCAAAACCCAGGCACATGCAGGAAACATACAAAATAAACTCACAGATCAATTGACAGAAATTGGCCAATATAGAGGGATGAAACCTAATACAAGAAACATCACATACAAAACTAAAATTCTAAAAGAAATACATTTCGCTGTACAATGAAATGAACAAGACATGAAAACACCAATAAAAGAAACAATCAAGAAAATTACACAAGCAGTTTATTTAGCCAAATGGAGGCTTTTGAATAGAACCAGAAACAATTTTGACAACCACTTAATTCAGAAAATTCACTGGCCTACCACCTTCAAATACCTTCAGATCACAAAATGAGCAATTGCATAACAAACTGGGAGGACCAACAACAAAGGAGATTTCTGCTAAGCTTATAGAATGAAGAACTGCCCACAAAAACTAAGCTACATCACAGAGCACCTTCAATCTATAAAGACAACTTGTGTATAAAGTGTGGAGAAATGGAAACAAATATACACCCATTCATCTGTACTATACATAGGGAAAGGACAAATCACTTCATAATCAATAGCATCAGTACAAGTATCACAAAACATTCAAACAAGACCAACACATCAGAATGGATAAACAAACTCAAGGAAAAAATATCACTCAATTATGAGAGATATCTAAATGTGCAATTAAAGGAGCTTTTCTCAAGGAAACAACTCAAATTATCTGTGAAGCAATTCCAGAAAAACAACACAGATATGACTGCTATATAGAAATAAAAAAAAAACATCACAAACTATCTTCATGAGATATGGAAAAAATGTTATTAAGATTTTCAACTCTGGAAAGCACAACAAAGCATCACCAAAAAGATGGAAAAAAAAAACAAATACACCAAACATGAAATCAAGCCATGGCTCAAAAAAAGAGAGAACCATATCAAAGATTAATTTATATATCTAGTCAACAAATATATAAACAAGTCCATCCAAAATACAACCATACCCTTCACTATCCTGAAATTTTCGTATAGCACTAGTCCAGCCTTGGCAGGTTAGCTTCCTCCGAAATGAGGTGGCAACAAGCCGCAAAGTAAGTACAGTTGAAAGACTGTTTCTTTATTGAACTTTATTTGGTAAGCATAGGTAGATATTACAATACATGTATATGCCCACCATATTTCAAATAAAGTAAGGCTGAGCCAGCGTTTTTAAAAAAAAAAATTATGATTTATTCATATTACTCGAAAAACTTCGTCTACCCTCAGTTTATATTTATCAGGAATAGTTTTCATTAAGGCCTTCATTTCTGCTCTCACTTCTTCTAGTTTCAGCTCATCTTCGGTAACCAGTTTTACTAGTTTTGCCTCTTTACTACTCCTCCTAGGTTGAATTCTTTGACACTTTTCTAAACTCGTCAAACTTTTAAATTCTGATATATTGGCTGCTCTAGTTTCTACAACAACTATAGGATTAAGCTTGGGTTCCATAGATTTGAGCTGATCAATTTCTTTTTTTAAATTTTCTATTTTATTTTTTTGCTGTTCTGATTCTTCAGAAAACTTGTTGTTAATATATTCTATTAGATCTAATTGTTTTACAAATTCAGCATTTTCTTTTTCTAGTGTTTTGACCCACACATGCAAATTCTTCGTTTTTTATATAAATTGGTTGGTTAATAAAAGGTAAATTTTAATAATTCAGCAATAATTTAATTCTAATCTTTTTCAATATTCTCCCTGGTTCGAGTTTCAGGTGGCAATTCAACTTCTGACATTGATATTCGTGCAACTGCAGATACCAATATTTTAGGCAATACATTAGATGGCATTTTTCTAAGCAATTTGGCAGCCATAGTAGGGATTGAAGATTTGGTATCCGATGTTACTGAACAAATTGTTGCCACTTCTGATACAGTTGATATGAAGGAAGTTTGTAATGGCAGGGAAGTTGCAAAGGTGATAGTGGCTGGTCTCTGTAAAAAGTGTATCTAGTTAGTTTTTTTGTTCAGACATTTTAGGTATCAGAAAGAAATTTTAAATTAAAGAGATATTTAAATAAAATTATTCATATTGTTTTAATACAATTCAAAATTACATACAATATTATACTATTATTTATTATATTATATTACAATTTGGAGTTGCATACTATATCATATTATATATTATTTATCATAATATGCTTGTATTATATTAGAATTCAAAGCTATTAAATTTATCAATTATAAATTTGCCACTTTATGTTACTATTTGCCAATTTTCAAAATATCAAGAAAGTGTTCAATTTGATCTTTACTTAATGAAAGTTTAAGAAAAAATTCTAAAAAAGCAAAAATTACTTGCAACTGTAGTAAATGCAATGGATCACTTGTTAACCCACAAACAGAATTTTTGCATAGATATGGAAAATCAAAAGATAAAAATTTGACAAGTGAAAAATTTACATTTTAGCATAGACAAGAAATATTTTATTAAGTCAAATTATGTCGTTAAGCAACAATCAACAAAATTCAAGATTGAATAATGCAAATTTTGAAAATGATGAATCTGAAGTTGATTATAATGAAGAAATAGATGATATATTCAAAGATTATTTGGCACCAAAATACAAATTTTTATCGAATTCTAGCAAATTTTCAGATAATTGTTTTATGTGGATTTTGTTGTGGATTATGAACTATAGAATTCAATTTAATTTATTGAATAGTGCAACAGATACACTACTAAAATTTATGAAATTGGTGGTAACTAATTTGAGCTCTTTTGTGGATCTTTATATACAGTCAACAATAAACTTGGATTATCAAATCAATTCGTTAGTTTTGTGGCATGTCAAAGATACTACAAATTGTACAGACAGAATAATGTTCTTGATTTTCAAAAAAATAATTGATTATTAGTCATGAAGTGTGTTCATATTGAATTTTCCAATTTGGCAATAAAACAAAGAAAAGCTTGCAATTCCCCACTATCTACATAATCAGAATTATTAACCAGAAATGTAATTAATCGGCTCTATTTAGTTTTTTCATATTCTACTATTTGGTATTAATTGTTGCAAATGTATCAAAATCCAAATTTTAAATCTAATCTTCAGCATTGGGTATACTAATCAAGCGTTGATAAACTTTTATGTGCTATCTATTATAGTAATATTTGGAAAACTTTTAAAGATGAAAACTCAGAATTATTTTTTAGTAAAGAGATGGCTGACTCGCATTTGAGATTGGTGCTAAATATT
>CAJVPT010001002.1:0-24137 GCA_910592055.1 Acaulospora colombiana
TGATTGACTTGGCTGAAGGTAAGTGTCTCTTTATTGCGTTCTGTTTCTTTGGTATATCACTAACTCTTATTTCTATTCTCAATGAGGACTGTTTTTTCCTAACTCATTCAGCTCTGCCTTTTCGGTATACATTGGTAAGCTATTTATACTTTTCTAACTAACAATGTGCTATCTACTTTATAATCAACTATACTAACCTTAAGCTTTGCTAAACTTTTCATACTTTTTCAGATACACATAGTTCTCTTATCAGTACCTGAGCCTTATCTGTAGTTTCTTATCTTGTAACACTCAATCTTTCATGTCAGACTTTCAGGTTTTTGGATTCTAGACCATTACGCATAAATCACATCACCCACGTGACCCATAACATCATTTTTGAGATGAGTGATAATATAAGTATAAATAAGGATAATCTGAAAGTGAAATATGAAGTATTTTCAAGTATATATTTTTTTTTTAGTTTGTAATTATCAATCAAATGTGATATGAACAAATTTTATTTATAATTCTTATAATAGAAGTTGGTTTAAGCACAAATAAATTGATATAGTCAATTCAACACATCAGTAAAAAAATAAAAAAATTGTATATTAATAATTTTTTTAAAAATTTATTCTAATAAATCAAATTTTTAGATTTAATGTGTAGGACCTAATCAATGGAGTCTATTCAACTGGATACAAGTATGGATATATATATATTTAGCACAATCTGAGATCAGTTTTGTTTCTTTATTAATTATATTCATTAAAATAAACAAATAGAAAAAATGATTGAGTAGTAAAATAGGTGAATCAAAAAAATGAGTGAGTAGCAAAATAGATGAATTAAGAAAAGGAAAAGGCTGGATGGATAGCAACAGTAATGCTGACAAATATAATAAAGACAATATAGGTACATTCAATTTAATACAATCTGAGTTCAGCTTATATTACTTAGTTAATTCTATTTACTAAAATAGGAGAATCAAGAAAAGTGAAAGGGCAAGTGGGTAGCAATAGTAATAATAAATATAGTAAAAATAATATAGGTATATTCAATTTAGCACAATCTGAGTTTAACTCATATTACTTTATTAATTCTATTTGCTAAAATAGATAATTAAGAAAAGAGAAAGGGCAGATAGATAGCAATAATGAATATAGCAAGGATAATATAAGTACATTTAATTTAATACAATCTGAGTTCAGCTTATATTACTTAGCTAATTCTATTTACTAAAATAGACAAATTGAGAAAAGAGAAAGGACAGATAAGTAGTAACAATAATGATAGCAAATATAGTGAGGATAATATAGGTATGTTCAATTTAACAAAATCTGAGTTCAGCTTATATTACTAATTCTTATCAATTCTATTTAGGAAAATCAAAAAAGAAAAGAAACGAGTGAATAGTGATAATGTGATACTTCCAAAAAATGTTAATATATGTAAGTTCTATTTAACATAATCTTATTTTGAATTATTTTATTTTATTAATTTATTATTGGATTAGGCAATCTGAAAGGAAAGGAAAGAGAAGATTATGATTATAAGAATAATAAGAATAAACATAATTATAGGTTTGTTAATTTTATTTATTTTTAATAATGCTAAAATAAATTCTATTTTTAGAAATCAAAATCCAATCGAAGAAATCTATATAATTTATATCATTTGCCATTACTCACATTCACAGAAGTTTACTGATAAACCGGAGAACTATATATTAAAAGAGAATAAGTTGCGAGCATCTTAATTATATAATGAATTACTGAAGTATGAATTGAAATTGGTGGAAGTGACACCTCTTTATAATCAAAATTCTGGGATCTGAAAAGCCAACTGCATTAAAAATTTAATTGTATATTTAAAGAAAATTGCAAATATTCATAAGAAATCAGGTACTGCAAAAGAGTTATTTTTAGAATTGCAGGATTAAATCTTATCCAATCAGGATAAAAAGTATTATCCTGTGATAAAGAAAAAAAGCCAATTAATTTTGTCGATTAGTCGTAATTCTTTTCTTTTACCCCTTTCTGGGTAAATTATCTATTCTAAGTAAATTAAATTTAGTTAAAAATCAGGTGGGTTTTTTGGAGTCACAATAAATGTGGTCGATAATTGTTCAATTTGATGGGCAGGTTGCAAATGAGATTTTATGACATTTGATAGTACAGGAGGGACAGATTTTTGAACAAAGGAATCTGTAAATTTAATTTACTATGTTAAATCAGTACATTAATTCTCTTTTTAAGCAGAATAAATCTAACCAATCACAATATTTTAGATAAATTTTTATTTTGAGATGAAGGTGTAGACAGTTCATGGGTATTTTTTTCTATAGCATGTAAACAGTTCACGAGCATTTTTTTTTCTATAGCATGTAAACAGTTCACGGGTATTTTTTTTCTATAGCATATAAACAGTTCGTGGGTATTTTTTTTCTATAGCATGTAAACAGTTCGCAGATATTTTTTTTCTATAGCATTATAGACAGTTCGCGGGTATTTTTTTTCTATAGCATGTAGACAGTTCACTAGTATTTTTTTTTCTATAGCATGTAGACAGTTCGTGGGTATTTTTTTTCTATAGCATATAAAATATAGTTTCATTAAAGGAACTAAGGGAAATTATAATATAATACATGGATATGATGTAATTGATAGATGATGTAATGTTTGGTTTGATTTGTGATATGTTAAATAAAATTGTAATGAGATTTTAAGATAATGTAAATTATTTATGAATATTAGATTTTAGATATGCATTTATTGAAGATTATAAAGTTATGATTAGATTTTTGTTTTGAAGATTTTAAATTTTTGATTTTGTGAATGAAATTTGATTAGATGTAGATTTGCAAATAAAATTTTAATAAGCATATAGAAGTAATGTATAAAAATGAATGATTACTAATTTGATAAAATTAAAATAAAATGTTATCGAAAAATAAAAAATATGATCGATTTCACTATTGCAATTTCATATTGTTTATGTCTGAGAAGGCTCCATCTTTAATTGAACAAGAGTTTATTGAAACGTATGATTAAAAGATCAAGGATATATATCAAAGTAATTGAGATAAGATTTGATATTTGATATTTCAATTTGAAAATACGAAGCTTGAGGGTCTTCATATACAAGAATATATTCAATTTTTTGAGCAGCATATTATTGGATATTATAAGGAGCAAGGCAAAAAGTATGTGAAACAAGCATTAAGAGTTTTCAAAAAATATAAAAAAGGTGAATTTATCATGAATGAGAATGGAATTCTATTAAAGGAGACTTGTGAAAAATAATTTCAAAGTAAATAAAGGAAATCTTCAAGTTTCATTTAATGTATGTGGGATTTGTGAATGCCAAGGATAAGATAGATTGTATCCTCTATTGCAAGAAGGTTTATAACAAGTGCAAGTTTCATAAGCACAAGTCGGATTGTTTGAATAGGGATGAAACATCAAGATGCAATTGTCACAAGTACAAATGTGATTATTTTGATTTGTTCAAATTTTGTTCAAAGTGTAATGAGAGTTGTGTGCAGTATCGTACGTTGACACGATATGATAGGAGCATTGATCCTGAGACTTGGTGAATTGAGATAGATACTTCCATTGAACATGGAAAAGGGGTTAAGAGAGATCTTCAGGATGTTTTACTGAGAGATCGAGAAATTATTGCTGAATCTCAGGATCGAATTAGGGCTGGTCAATCGACTGTAAGAAAAAAGATTCTTAATATTATTGATAACAAGGAACTGGTGACTCAATCGATGTATGTGACTTTAAAGATAGCAGAAAAGATGAGTGAAAAGGAGTTGACGAAACAAATTTTAGAAAAAAGCTTCTTTTCTCACAATTTTTTCTTTTATGAAGATTCAAATACCGGAAAGACAATGATCTCACACAAATTTGTTAAATTGTTATCAGGTAAAGGAGGGACATGTTTCAAATCAAAGGATATCAAGTATTTTAATAAATACAAAAATTAATCATGTATTGTCATAGAGGAATTTAGTTACAATTCAATCAAATATGAGGATCTCTTGAATATTTGTGAGGAGGATATGGCAGTGATTTCCAGAAAATTCAAGTCACCAGTGAACGTAGTATCCAAGTTCAACATATTGACATCCAATCTTTCATTTGATGATATCTATGAATTTGAAGAAATGTATGAGTTCAATAGAAAGGAGAAGAAGAATCTGAGATATCAAAAGGCATTGTATAGAAGATTTGATAAATCAGCTGATTATTCACATGGTTATATAATTAATTTAAAGGGAGATTATTTTGAGGGATGTATTGAATGGATATTTTAAAATAAAGATATGAATGAATTTGTTGGTGGGAGGTTTGATGTCAAGTTTTTTGAAGGTATTTCATTGGAAGATGTGGAGCAATACATGTATAATAATCAGATATCAGATTTATATGAGAAGGAAGGTAATATATATTTGAAGGTGGAGATTAATGTATTGGATATTATTGATGGGTATTATGAGATTATTGATAATTTGTTGTTGGTGTATAACGAGTATTGAAAGAGTAATGAATATGAGAGATTGAAAGAATAGCATACAAAAAAATGAGATTGAGAGATAGAAGATCTGGATGAGCGTGAATCAAAGAGATCAAGGATTGATGAGTCAAGACCTGATAATTTGATTATTGATGATGATTAATTTTACTTTATTATATTTTGAAATTTTTATTTTTAATTTTTATTTTGATCCTTCTCTTATTGTTGTTTTTGATTATATAATAAAAAAATTTTTGTATTATCAATAAAAAAATTATAACTATCATTCCAGGTGACAAGAAAACATTTAATATTATTAATTATATAAGGAACTTCTTTTAGATAACTTGTGATATTGATGCATGTAACATTTTTCGGAATGGAAGTAATCTTATTATATTCATTTATAAAATAAACCCTTGCATTATTTGTATTTATTCATTCTACACAAAGTTTAAATGGATAATCACGAAACTTGTGAAGATATTTTTCTAAAGGTGTTTCTGTTTTGTATTTGATTATATTTCTGAAATAAAAAAAGATTAACAATAATTTAAATATTATTTATGAGATATATATATATTTTTTTTTTGTTTATAGTTTTTGAATGTTGATTTTGACATCCTGCAATAATTTAAAATAATTACTCAAATTTAAGTTGGTTTTATAGTTTTTAATGAATATTTATCTGAAAAGTATAAATATAGGTATAATGAGTGTAGATAAAATAAAAATGTTTGATTCCAAAAATAAAGTGCATTGTGTGCTTGAGATAAATTTTTCAAGAAAAACTTGAATGATGTTTGACTGTGGGTGAATTTGAATCTGTCATGTATTATCTTGAAGATGAATATAAGATGTTTGTGTCAGTTGACAAAAGAACTGAATATTATGCGAATGAAATGATTGAAAGAATTTTATGATGGGAAAAAGATAAGGTGATTGATGGTTTGCGTAAAAAAATCAAAAGATATTTATCTTCAGAAGAAGATGACTATGTATATGGTCAGTTGAAAGAAACTTCAGATGTCCTGAGGAAATATTTTTTGAAGAAATTAGAAAAAGATTTTATATGTTTGTCAGATGAGAAGAGAAAAAGATCTATATTAACTCGTTGTATTGGAAATTTATAAATTGATGGTAGATTATATTTAAATTCAAGATCAGATTCTAAATAGTTTAGATGATATAAATATAGAAAAAGTACAAATATAAGTATAATGAGTGTGAATTAAAAAAAATGTTTGATTTCAAAAATCAAGAAAATGGTGTTATTAGAGATGAATTTTTCAAAAATTTATAAGAAAAACTTGAACAACATCTGATTGAAAATGAATTTGAGTTTATTATGCAAGATCTTGAATATGAGTTTGTATTAGTTGAAAAAAAAATGAAAGTATTGTGAATGAATTGATAAAAGGAATTTTACAATTTGAAAAAGATAGGATGATTGGTGATTTATGTAAAAAAATCAAAAGATATTTATCTTCAGAAAAAGAAGATTATATGTATGGTCGATTGAAAGAAACTCCGGATGTCCCTAAGGAAGATTTTTTGAATGAATTAAAAGAAGATTTTTTACATTGGTTAGATAAGAATAAAGATAATAAAATTTATCAGATGTATTTATAGAAGATTAGATTTTGAAATGTTGAGATGAAATTTTGAGAATTATGATTTTGTTATCATTGGTTATTTTTACAAATAAAAGTATATAAATACTTGTTGTTTTATAATTTTAATCCAAGAAAAAAAAAAGAATAATGTATCAAGATCCAAGTCTATTTTTGGATACATATTTGAAGGAAAATGAATTGAAAGCTTTTTCTATTTGTGGTGGAGAAGCTGTTGAGATATGCAGAGATAATTATGTTCTTGTATTTTTAATAAATCTAATCTTTTGAAGTATTGTGAGGGTCAAGATATTTTTTATAAATTTGTGACTTGCTTACATTGTTTGTATGTGAAGGTGTTGAATTTCTTTCAAACTGAAAAATTTAGTGAATTCAAGATGTTTGAACAGTTGATTTATGTTATGTATGATCACGAAGAATGAATTAATTTTTCATGTAGTGGATTTTGGTTTCAAAAGATATCTGTTTTCAAGAAATTTTTAAGATTACTTACAAATTGATATTTGTATTTAAAAGTATAAAATTATTTAGAAAGATTTTTTACATTGGTTGAAGATAATAAAATTTATCAGATGTATTTATAAAAGATTAAATTTTGAACTGTTAAGATGAGATTTTGAGAATCGCGACTTTGTTATCATTGGTTTATTTTTACGAATAATAAATATATAAATATTTGTCATTTTTTTCTTGAATTTAATAATGAATTTTTAAAGTTAAAAGGATATCAGATTTTAAATTATTTTGAAATTGATTCATATAAATATTTTAATTGTAAAAAATGTTCTGTTCAATACAGGAGTCCACTTCTTGATACTTTAAAGAAACATTTTGCATGATATTATCAAAAAATTTAGAATCAAATTAAATATCAGAAGAAGAAAAAAATAAAGATATGAAACTTGATATAATGGTTGTGAGACCTGAAGTTGTAACAACGGTTGTGAGACCTGAAGATGAGACAATGGTTGTGAGACCTGAAGATGAGACAACAGTCATGAGACTTGAAGATGAGACAACAGTCATGAGACCTGAAAATGAAATTATGGTTATGAGACATAAAGATGAGACAATAGTCGTGAGACCTGAAGATAAAATGATGGTCATAAAACATGAAAATGAGACAACAGTTATAAGATCTGAAAATGAAATAATGGTTATAAGACATGGTGATATGATAGTCATGAGATCTGTTGATGAAATGATAACAAAATCTATTAGTGCAGGGCAAAATCTGATAAAAATCGAATTAAGACTGTGATTAAAAATATTGAAGTATATGATAGTACTATTGATATTGATAATTTTTATATTGAAGTTGTTAGCAAATATATAATTAATTTTAAATAACATGGTGATTTTATTTATTATATAATAAAATTATATTGACATGTTTTTGATTTATATTAAAAGTTTGCCATATAGATTTTGTATAAATAGACATCGATTTATTTTGTGTCAAATAAAAATAATGTGATCAATTATTGTTATTACAATTTTTGTAATCATAACAATTTATTGTGAAGCAAAGATGATGGATCATTATTCAGAGTATTATGTGAAATGTGATTGTATGACCACTATTGATACTCGTAATATTAAAGAAAAGGAGTGTAGATATATTTTTAATATTTATTTATATGTATCATATATATTAATAACTTTTATTTATTTATATATATCATATTAATACATCATATATATATTAATTATAAAAGTTTAAATTTATTCAAATATGTTAAAATTATTTAATAAAAATATAAATACAAATTTTGCATGAAAATATAAATATGATATGAATATAATTTGTTTTTTTTTTAAAAAAAATGAATTGTGACAAAAAAATCATAAAAAAAATAACTATCAAATTAAGGATGAGATGATTCAAATGCTGATTGAAATTATAGTTTTGAATCAAGATCAAGATCAAGTTCAAATTCGAAATCAATATGAAAATTTTCAACAAGATTATGAAAAAATTCAACAAGATTTTGAAAAAATTCGATAAGATTGTAAAAAAATTCGATGAGATTTTGAAAAGATTCGACAAGATTATTTATTAGTAATAATATTTGTGTTATTATTTGCATTGGTTATGGCAAAAATTTAGATAAAATTTTTAGAATGTTCTTGATTACTTGATCAAAAAATAAATGTATAAATATAAATTGAAACATGTTTGATACATTATCAAAGATGAATAACAGTGATCCAAAAAACGATTGATTCTATAAAAAGAATTCATAAATCTTCTTTGAAACATAAATCTGTGCCATGCACATGTCCACGAGATAACGAAGTTTTTTTTAAGTATATGATATATGAAAAATATACAAGAGACCCAAACCTTATATGTCAGGTATTGAATAAAACATGGGATTCTCATTTAATATACAAAATAAGATCTTTGAAATTGAATTATTCAGGGTTTAAGTCATCTGGTGATTAATAAGAATTGGTCGGAAGAACAGAAGAATTACTCAAGTTATCCATTGTATGAATATTTGCACGAACTGGAAAAGGAAATATATGAAATTTTTCATATCGATCTGGAAAAATATTTTAATTGTTTTATACAATTGTGATTGAGGCATGATGATGTATGAGGGAAAATGAGAGATTTAGAAAGACTTATACCCAGGATTTATGTAAGATTAATGTGAATAAGGTGTGTTCATTTTCTTTTGTGTTCAAGCAATTCAGATGGATTTGATATTTAAGGATAAGAAATTTGCGATAAATCCATTATTGAAAAAATCAAATTTCAAAATTCAAATCAAACAAAATTTCAAATTATACAAATAATACAAAAATAAAATGGCATAGCCATATCCATCAAATCAAGAAGCTATATATATTACTGAATCTGATAGAGAATATTTTGTCTCATCGATAATGACTCTTTATGAAGAAATTTTAGAGATGAGACAATCGATAACATTTTATAAAAAAATTATTATTGTATTGATCATTTTTTTTATTATTATATTGTTCCTCTTGAGACTTTATATAAACAAATTAATTACATTAAATCAAGTGCTTCTTCAAAAAAAGGTTGAAGTTAAAATATGTAAAAAATTATTCAACAAACATATTAACCTCGTGATCAATTTATTGAAAAAATACAAATTATAAATCTGACATTAATCTCAATCCAGTCTGTATGGTCAGTGTCACAGCATTATAAACAATTTTGTTACACAAAAACAAAATAAAATTTGAGAGAAGCTTCAAATTTAATGAAGATAATTGTTGATTATTATTGTTCATATGAGAATAATACAAAATTAAAGACAATAAGGTGTAAAATATTTATTTGAGTGGAAAAATAGTTTATGTTTATTAGAGATTTAAAATACGATGATAATTCAACTTAAGCAATGTATTAGAAATGTGATAATCTTGATGGTTCATAAATTCATGTATTATTGTATAAAATAAATTTATATAAATATATATGATTGTGATCTTATATTTTTTAAAAAAATTATGTGAATAATAAAATGACTAATGAAATAATATTGAAAAAATCTGATTTTTTAATGATTGTATCAAAAATTTATGAAAATATTGATTGAGATGAAAAGTTATTGGAGATGTTGATAAGAAATGTTTGAGAAACTGAAGGAATGTTGAGTCAATTTAAAGAGTATGTGAAAATGCATCAATATATTTCTATATCAGATTTTTCAGGATGTGTGAGATTTTATAATTGTTATTTGGTCACATTTCAAAAATCGAGTGTGGATTATGAATTAGAAAGGTTACATTTGTATAAATTGAATGAAACAGAATTATCAATTTTCAAGGATGAGATGATGATGGGAAGAGGTATCAGGTTGCAATCAACAATTTCGAATATTGGATCTTTTGAGAAGAAATTGAATGTAATTGTTGACAATGAATATAAGGATCAATATATTTTCTACCAGTTGAGTATCATACCATCCAAAAAGATGTATGAAACATATTTGTTAAAAAATTTTATATTCAAAGATTCATATTCAAATGTTGTGATTATTGATGCTTGAGATAATAAGATCGAGATTTCAATTTATAAGATCAAATCTTCTGCACATACAATGATATTCAAGAATTACAAAATTCAGTTGAGTTGTTACATGGAATTTATCGAATTTGCAATTGCAAAGATGTTGGAATATAGTGATTATAAGATATTTTTGAATCGAGAAAAGTCTAGATTTATTGTATATAGTAAGGGAAGAAATTATAAATATAAAAGTGGTAAGTATCAATTTTGACATCACGAGTTTTATGATATGTTGAGATAATTGAATTATGCATTTTTGAGAATTCTGGATTGCACTTGTGACGAATGTATGAAATTTGCACACAAGAATTATATAAAAGATGATGATGACTTATCAAAGATATTCGATCTATTGAAGATTATTCTTTTTTGATTATTCCAAAATATATTATGAATTTATTAAAAAAATATTTGATGATTTTATATATCAAATAAAAAAATGTCACCACCTAAATGAATAAATATCACAATTGCTTGTGATAGATATAGAAATAAACGAATTGGTTGTGATAAATTACCAACATGTTTTAATTGTTTGAATCATGGTCAAACATGTGTGAGAAAATCTTTTGAATATTGTGATTCAAAATCAGGATCTAATCCAATACAAAAACGAAGCAAAGAATATGAAATATCATATTTACTGAATTAAATATTTATTAATATATGTCTTATTTATAATTATGTTATCTAATAAATCATTGATATTATCTTCGAGAGAATTTTCAAAAAATGTTTTGACAGATATTTGAGATAATTCATTGATGGGTATTTGAAAAATATCTTGAGTTGTGTTAAATATGTTTGATATTTCTTTATTAATTTTAGGAGGAGTAAATTGTTAAATTATTGATATTGTGAATTTTTTATTTGATGTTATTTCATCATTAATTTCATTTATGATATTGTATGTATCTTTCATAAATAACCAAGAGAGACCATAGTAACCTTCAGCATATGAGATAAGATTTTTAAGTTATTTGATATTTTTCTTGAGTTCAATATTTTCTTTTTTAAGAGATTTCATTTCATTTTTTTCAAGATCAGTTGAAGATTTTTTATTGATCTTCTTTAGAGATTTGTTATAAGGATCAGTTTTTTTTAAGATTTTGGGAATACTGGTTTTAAGTATTTTTGAGATTTTGATTGTTATTCATAATAAAAAATATCTTTTATAATTGATTTTAAAAAATTTGTGTAATAAAGATCTAAGAATAGTTGCAACATGATAATTATATAAGGAGGTATTTGATGGTTGTGAGTGATCAAAGCTATGAGTGAAATCAAATCTTATATGTATTTTAAAAGTAAACCAAAGAATAAATGTGATTATGAATATGCCGATGAGTATACTGTGTAATGTCAGGAGATACCTGATGAACAAATCGATTTGACTAGAAGTGTTATGTCCTGATGGTTGATCAAAATAAGAAGGAAATTTCGAAGATTCTGTATCATCAATTTTTTAGATGTAAATGTTCAGATCGCACCAAGGATGTTCACACACTTTCAGATTGTGAGTGTTTCAAGCATAAGAAATATGAGGAGTTAGAATCTGGAAAGATGTTTAACAAGAATAAAAAAATTGGAAAGATGATATACAAGTTTTATAAACAAATATACAAACCTCGATATATTATATATTATAATATCAAGATTAGATGAGATCTTGATGAAGGTTAAAAAAAGATTTTGATTGAGATTTTATGTTTTTTAATGAAATGATTTCATTGATATGTTATTATATTATTAAATAAATAAGAAGTAAAAATGTATATAAAAGGGTACCTTGTTTCCGTGTTTGGATATTATTTTATTACTTGATAAACATCCAAATAAGATGTTATCAAGAAAAAGAAAAAATGAATCTGAAGAAGGTGTATCAAAGAAATTTAAAATTGATTATCTTGAATTAATGAGCGAATACGATGTTTCATACAAACTCTATTGAAGAAGCTGCAATAAGAGAGCATTTCAAGAGTATAAAAGATAGAAACTGATTTATTGATACTTGAAAAGTATTCATTCTTGCAAAGAAAAAGATATATGAATCCATCAAATTATCATTTTTAATGGATAATGAGATGGATTTGCTCTTGCTTAATGAAGCTAATGCTATTTATAGATAGGAAAAAAAAGTTTATTTGAATTTGTCTAATGCAACAGATTTTGAATATAATTAGATTAAATATTATAGAAATATGAAAAATAAACAATAATTATTTATTTATAATTTGATTAAATAAATAAGCTCTATTTGATATTTTCATATATGAGGATACTGGATAGAGAATTTAGTGTATAAGTACAAAATCATAAATTTCAATTTAACAAAAATGAGATTTGAATCACTTTCAAATTACACATTTGAGAATACTTATATGTTTAAGGATTATGAAAAGAAGAAGGATTATGAATTATATATTGTCAACCTAACCAATTCACCTCTTAAGAATCAATTAGCGATAGAAAACTAGTGCAGGAAAATACCAAGTTAAACTAATGTGACATGCAAAAGTTCCTAATTTGGACAATAATAAATGAAGAGATTTATCACTGGTGATTTAGGTAAAAGAAATAGAACAATAATTTCGAGTTAAAGGTAATTTTATTGTTGGATAAATCCTGAGGAGTCTCCAGAGAGATAATTTTCTCCTTTAAATACATAATTAAGTTATATGATATTTGAGAATATTAACTAAGATACAGTAAATAATAATAATAAATAGTTCTGCTGGACTATTAAGCTATGTTATTTTGAACAGAACTCAAGTATCTTTTGAAAATAATAGTTACATATAATAAGCTAGGATTATAGAATATTCTAGAGTACTGCTGATTCAAAAAAACTCTTTCCGCTGATTCCTTGACCATACACAAAAAAGATATTCGCAAGAAATTTTTTATTTCTTTGCTAATAAAATCTTAACACTATCCTTAAAACAACTTGAAGTTTTACTTCAAGAAACACTTCTTAACCCTTTCTCTTGTTTATATTCGTTTTCAAACAAAAACTTAGCTTCCTGTGACCTAGAAAAACCAAGAAACACCTTCTCTACCAATGACAAGAAAGTTTTACAAGGAAGAAAAACTTATGTGTAGTACTTGAAGCCTTTCATATTGAAGCATGTTTATAGAAGTTTCTAGCAGTGGAAGGTGGCGAACATCAAGTCATATTTCAAGGTGTCTGCCCATTGTTTTTTCCCTCTTATAGTTGCCCAAAAAATTTTTTAGCTTTCTAGAGAATTTTGCCTACCTCAGTTTGACCCTGAATTTTAGGTAACACAACCTATTGAAAAATATGATTGGTGGATATGAAACACATTAGTAACTAAATGTAAACAAGCTTCTACTGGTCACCTCACGTGTTCCGATGATGTCATTGGTGAAAGAAAGAGTACCAATTGATGTGCATTCTCCACTCCTCCAAATGAAGTATAACTGAAGCAAAGAAATCATGAGGCCATTAGGATGGGCACTAAATTCCCTAAGTGGTGAAAAGGCAGTTATTTGTTCAAGTTGAGGTCTTCAACTTCTTATCATTCCAGTCAGGCAAAGTACGCGAAGGTTATTTCCTTATTCCAGTTAGGCAATAAGACTGAAAAGCAGAAGAATGTGAGCCACTACCCTTCTCTAGGATTGAGAATGCATTTCCCAGACATTGTGTAATGATATCGTAATCAACAAGGATTCCCATGCTCTTTTCAACTCTCACACGATTGCAAGGCAAAAAGACTGTTGAGGAATCTGACTTTTTGGACAATGGAAGATGCTTACCAGTAAAATTTCTTTAACTAGGCATGGCTGCTAGAAGATATCGGTAGTTACACAATATGACTGAAAGGCCACATAAGAACCTGGAGTCCACTATAAGCCGTTAGATCTACACAAGTGAATAAAAAATCAATACCGAAAGAAAGGAAGTAATGAGTAAGGCGCTGAATCCGATTAGGCGATAAGTATCTCAGACAGTTGCAAGAAAATAATCAAGATCATGAATGGATAAGTTCCTCAGACAGTCAAGAAGAAGAAGAATATTCCAGAAGGGTTGACTCCTAATGAGAGGAGGTTTTTTAGTGGAGGTTCTTTGGAGGATATGGAGCATTTTATTTTTCTTTTTTCTTTTTCTCTTCATGTAGTGCGTTTGCACATTTTTAGATTTTCCTTTTCTTTTATTTTTCCTTTTTCCTTTAGTAGTTTCTTGAATTCAGTTCCTTGGAGGATAATTGATAGTGGCAACCTGCTAACAATGATGGATAGGTTAGGAGAGTCTTTACCCAAAACTTCTCCAGAGCAAAATATTGTCCCCAAAGTCGTATTTGAGGCTTAAGCTCTTTTAAGAATTGAAAGCTGTTGACGAGTGAGTCAGTATGAAATTTAGTTTAGCCATGATATAATTGCCCAATGTATCGACATCAGTTTTCTTAAAGATTAATAAACACACCTTGCTGGCCTGACTGCGGGTTATAGTAAAAAAAAAAAAGAATATTCTAGAATACTTTATACTAAGTTTGCTAATAGCAAAATCAACTATCAATGTTCTAGAAGTGTTCTGGAAGATATTTACTTTCAGGTAACTAAAAGAACTGTGATATGTTAATCCGAGGTACTGGGATCCTCCTGGGTACTAGGGAGATTATATGGTAAAATTTTATAGTTCAACAACTTGTTCATATTGATTGATGATAATATCATTATAAAAGAGGTAAATGGATTTTATGATACACTACATAGATATCCAAAGGTTAATCAGGATAATTTGATTGCCACGCAAAACTTTATTTTCTGAGATTTTGATATGGTGGTGAATAAACGAAGAATTTGACTAATATTTTCATGTAATAATATGTAAGCAAAATATTATTATTATGAGATCAATGATGAATGTGAGGTAAAAGATGGAATACGAATATTAAAGATAAGTATTTGCATTATAGAGAAAAGATTTCTTCTTTTGTTTGAAAAAAATTTTTAAATATGTATTCAAAAGATATAACAAGGTGCAAATGTGTTTGATGAGACAAGAATTGATAGGTCTGTATCAGAAGAGATGTAAATTATATGTATAATATTATTGTTTGTGTGATAGTAAGAGAAGAATAAGGAAACCTTATTCAGTGCAATGGCATTAAGTGGATATGAGATGTAATTGATAATATTAAAAATAATTGATATTGATATTATGATATTAAGACTAAGGGTAGTTGTAGGATCAATTTTTGTGAATAATATCATATATATAATAAATAACTTTATTTGGTGTTCTTTTTTGAGCACTGGATAAATCATTGTTCATTTAACTTTAAAATAGAGAAATATTTGAAAAAATTATAGAATTTGAAAATTATTAAAGAAGTTATCTTTAATTTTCAAAATATGTTCAGCATTTGCAATTGTTTTAAATGGAATATTTGATGATGCGAATGAAGTAAATAATGTGTTCGAATATAATTTTACACAAATAATAAATATGAAACAAGAAATCAAAATGTATAAGGCAAATTCAAAGAGATTTTTTATCATATTGCTCATTGACAATAATCGAAAGGTATAGATAAGTCATCAGTGCAATATGGATAAGAATTTTTTTTGGACTTCTTCAGGTTCCAGGTAAACGATGTAAGAATAGTGAGGATTATTTGACATGCACAATTTGAGAGGTTAAGGAGGAAATGGGTATCAAATTATCTGAAGATGATCTTTATTGGATGTGTAAGCATAAATATTTTTCTGATTTTGATGGTGTAAATCAACTTTATCGATGCATAATGTATTATGCACATGTGAAAGACTTGATTCCGAAATAATTGGAATCTGAAAATAATAAAGATTGGAAACTTTATTCATTGGGTGATATAGTGAGCATGAAAGATCAGTTGACCTCATCATTGATCGAAAAATTTGATGAGATTAAAAAGATGATTTCGAGGATTAAGAAAAAGAAGTGTAAGAGACGTGTAGTTGTAGAGGAAATTATGGAGGGGTAATAATAACGTAAATATAAAATCTGATAATATTAATAAACAAAAGAAAAAATTGAAACCAAATGGTATAGAGTATGAGATGAAGATTGAATAATTGATTGTATTTTAAATTATTATTATTATTTTATTTGAATAAAGAAGTTTTATCTGGTACTTGCATGAATGCGAGTACTGGATAAAACATGAATTGTGTAAATATGTAATGATAAATATTGGAAAGATGATAACTCTTTTATTTTTAGAAAAATTTTCATTTAGCGAGATCATTTTTTGATTTTTAATTTATCTTTTAGCAACAAGATGACAACTTTAATCTTGTGATATACTTATTCATTCAGTAAGGAAAAAATCCTGAGATTATTATTTTGATGAGTGCAATTGGGGTTGAGAAGATGACATATGCTAATGAATTAAAGCATCAACTTGAATTTGAGGAAAAGAAGGTCTATATTCTTGAGAAGATGTCTCTGTGATTGGTGAGGGAATTCGGCATATTCTTTCTTGATTCCAGAAATTTTTCATTTTTCTTCCAACATGTGATCTTGGAGATGTATGAAAAATGGATACCAGAATTGAAGATGATAAGATCATATGATTATATTATTTTTAATCAAACTCATCTGTATATGACTGTGTTTATTTGATTGATGGTGGATGAAGGTGATTTGATTGAATATTTGGAAGATTGTAAGAGGAAGATCATATTTCCATTTCCTATGAACAAGGTGATATATTTGAAACCTAGGGTTAACATAATGATTAGTTATTGCATGAAATGTGATTGTAATTCTGACAGGGGTCAAGAAGATTATTTGATTAATGTGTACAAGTATGATAAATTGATGTCAGAATTGTATTTGGATTATATGATTGAAGAGATTGATAATAGTTAGCAAATTTTATTATGTTTCAATGTTTTGAAAATTATCATTATGAATTTAAATTTTGATATTATATTTTAATAAATAAATAATTTCATCTGGTATTTTGATTGGATACTGGATGGAAGTTTTTTTGCGTAAATATGAACAATTTTTCTAAACGTGATGATTTTATTAAGCTCAAAGATTATTCGAATGGTTTTAATTTTTTGCTGATTGATGTGGAAGATTGTTTGGAGTATGAGATGAAGAAATAAGTGTTGAAACTTCATGGTATCATAAGAAATGGTAAAAAATTGAGAGTTGACATGACCAGGATTCACGTGTTCTTTGATATTATGGTTCAGAAATATGATGTGAGAGAGATTTTGATGAATGTGTATGTTCATGAGGAATATGAGATGATTGAAAAATATTATTTTAAGGGATTTAGTGAGAATTTCAAACAATTTGTGAGGATATATTTTTTGAATCATCATGATTGAAAGAAGGCATTGAAACGTGTGAAGGATATGTATCTGACATGTTTCAATGACATGACATTTCATTATTGAAAGGGAACAAATGAGAACAAGATTAATCTGACTCAATGGAATTGGATCAATGTGAATCCAATATACATTAGTGATGGCATACAATGTCATCGAAAGGTGGTGAATGCAAGATTGGATCAGATGGGATTAAGTGAAAATTCATCTAAGGAACAGATGATGATGATCATGACTTGGGATATCGAGACATATAGTAAAAGAGGGGTGGGTGATGTTTCTAATGCGCAGTATGATGATGATAAAGTTTTTATGATATGTTGTACAGTGCATTGGAAGGATTCGGTTGAACTGATGTGCCAGATATATTTGAATCAATGAGAATGAGAGGTGAATATTGCGAGTGTCGAGAAACCAGAAATCGATGATCTTGGATTTTACGTATTGCGTATCTTGTTTGAATCCAGATGTGATGATTAGATTCAATGATATGGGATATGATTGGCCATTTATTTTGAAGTCATATGAAAAGTTTGATATATTTGAGAAATTTGCAAATGTAATGTTGGGTAGAAAGGTGACAAAGAAGATAAGTGTAATGACAAGTTATATTAAGTTTGATGAAAGCAAGGAGAAGAAACTGAGAAAGATATTTGATTCGAATACGAATAATTCAATAATCAAAATTAAACTGGATAAAACTATAGAAGCATATATTTCAGAATACCCAGGATACTTGTGATAGATACTCAAATTGTACTTCGAAGGATAGATCTGATATCACCTTAGAGTTCACTCAAATATTTTTTAAATTTGTTTGGATTGGAGTCCAAGGTGGATTTGTTATATGATGGAATGAAAAGTTATTATGAGAATATGAAGTTTCAAAGGGTATCAGAAACATGATCGCGAGATGCAATGCATGAAATCGCAAAGTACTGTATGGTGAATGTGCGTCGATGTCAAGAGTTGATGATCAAAATGAATGTGATCGATTCGTATCAATTGTTATCGAGTGTTTCATATGCTTCCTTACATAATTCATATTGTTATGTGATTGGTATAAAGGTTCGATATTTGATTAGCTTGATAGTGAATGAGGTGGAAATATTGATCAATTGTATGAAGAACAAGGATATGGAGGAAGGTAAATACCCGGGTGCATATGTGTTTCCTCTGAAAAAGAGATTGGAGGATGAGTAACTGGTGACAGGATTGGATTTTGCGTTGTTGTATCCAAGTTTAATGATGACGTATAACTTATCACCTGAAAAGATTGTGATTTCGGGAGAAGATTATTTGAGATATCAGTTAAAATATGATTTGCATAAAATTAATTGAGTTTAATGGAAGAAACATGCATGCGTGATCGGTAAGACATGGTGGCAATTATGAAAATAATGAGATATATGTGTCATTCTTGAAAAATTTGATGAATATGTGTGGCATGGAAAAGAAGAGATTGAATAAATTGAAAAGACAGATTGAATTGAATCAATTGGAAGGTATCCAAGATTCGAAATTATAATTTGAATATGATCGTGTTAACTTGAAGTAGAACACAATTAAGGTCTATATGAATAGTTTCTATGAAGGGGTAGGAGATCAATCATCACCATTGTTTATGAGAAATCTGGTAGATGCCATGACAGCTGTAGGACGATATAATATTAAATTAGTGATAGAATTTGTGAAGGAGTTGGGCTTTTCGATAAAGTATGGAGATACTGATTCTCTGTATTTGACGTGCTCAAATAAATGCTATATTGAATGCGATCAAAAATATTTGAATAAAAAGATGGATAACGAAGAATATTGAAGTGACATAGTAAAAGTAATGATGGAAGTGATGAATAATCTGAAGAATCATGTGAATGAATATTTGATAAAGGATAATGGCACATTATATTTGCAGATGGTATATGAGGAGGTTCTGTTCCCAGTGGTTTTTTTGGGAAAGAAAAATATTTTAGAATTTCACATATTGACGTACCTAATTTTAATCCTAAAAAATTATTGTGAAGAGTGTGAATATAGTGAAAAGAAGAAGTTCAGAATTCTTTCGTAATTTTTTTAACAAAGTTATATGAAAGATCGTGAATGTGAATAATGAGAGTGATGTACATAATTGATTGAGGAGTCGATATGTGATAGTATGATTAAGAAACACAATTCTAAGATGTTAGCATCTTTGATGTCATAAAAATCAAATAAGAAGAATCCAATAAATCATTTTGTAGAGAGTATGTTGAAAAATAGTATCAAGATTGAGTCTAGAAAATGATATTAATATCTCGTGATCAAAAAAACAAGTAACAAGATTAATGAAAAAGCAATTTTATTGGATCAATTTGATGATAATATTCATAAATTGGATATGGTATATTATTTCAAGAGTTTGATTGGCACATACGTGAGATTTATTAATTATTATCTTGATTTTCAGTCAAATGACATGATAGATGTGAATGATGACGAGAAATTTGATAAGATCAATGAAGAATCTCAAAAGATTGCAGAAAAATACTTGGAGAAATTTATCAAAATGCTGAATGACAATAGGCAACATGATACTTGCATGTTTGATAACTTTAATATTTTAGAATTGGCGAAAATAGATATGCGATTGAAAGTAAGAAATGAAAGTGTAAATTTGATGATGGGCATGTATAGAAAAAATTAACAGAATATTTTATTATATAATTATAAATATTGAATAAAATTATATATAAATGATATGATTTAGCTTTGAAAAAAATATTTAAAATAATTTCTATTACAAAGTGGATGGGAGATTAAAAGACCTATCGTGGAATCAAAAATCAAGTTCATATTGTTCGCGAAAAAAATGAAGTGTATTTTGAGGTCTAATTGACACAAGGACAGACTATGATCTGTGATATTAAACATTATCAACTTCTCAAAGAATCAACATGATATGCGTCAAAAAAAGGAAATACATTTTATGTATTTAGATATTAAAAACCTTATTGCTCTATCAAATAGTTAAACCTAACTATAAAATAGTTGATCATGTAAATCGTAATGGATTTGATAATCGTGAATATAATTTGAGAGATGGGTCGAATGGATTAAATCAAAAAAATTGTAAATTATCAAAAAGAAATAATTCTAAATATAATGATATATTTTATCATAAAGATATGAGAAAATCTTGAATGTTTAGTTGGCATGAATATAAAAAATAAAGACATACAGTAGATATTTTTACAAAAAAGAAGAGGCAATTGAGTATAAGAATATAATCGACAAGAAACTCGATAAGTATAATGGACATAGGATTTAGATGAGATATTGAGCCTAGTTTTAAATAAAATGAGATTTTAATCAGAATATTATTATTATTTATTATTAGGTATAAAAATGCTGTATTTTGTTTGTATATTGTATTAAGATGGCTTCCTAAGCATTCAATATTCCTAAATAAATTTTATGATGTTTGAAAAATCACTTGGCTATGGATTTGACATAATTTCATATTTCCAAATCAACAGATATTCATATTATAATATTCGATGTATTATTCAAAATACAAAAATGTATTTTCAAATGCTAGATGAATTATATGTATTGCAAGATTTAAATGAGAAACTTTTCAAAGTTCAATTAGAGAGATTAAGAATCCAGCTATTTTGTTATTGTAGGGAGCCTGCAATTCTAGAGAAATGGAGATATTCATATGTCAATTGAAATGTTGTAAATACTTTTTATTTAAAAATCAATTCTTTGCAATATTTGAAATTGAATTCATGAAACAGAAATTGAATATGGATTTATTTAAGAATCAAAAATATAGAATTATGAAAATATATTTTGATGAAGAGAAAAAAAAGAAATATATAAAGATAAAAAAGTATGATGGATATTTAAAGAGATTCTATATTCAAGGAAGATTTGGAAGATACTATTATAACAATGATTCGAAATATTTTTATGAAATACTAAATACATTTGGATTATAAATTATGATATTGATCATTTTATCGATTGTCGAAAAATACTCTTGACACATGTGATAATAGTGAGAGATTTGAATACCCATATCAGTTAATAGCCATATATTAATATCAAGTGGAAATGCCAAATTATAATTTAGAATATCACATTTTTTATTGAAGACATTAATGCTTATACAACATTTAAAATTTTGCCATTTTTCACATAAAGTTTTTTCAAAATCATCAATCTCAATGAGTTTAATTATCTTTTTTTGTATGATGAGATGTTTACATTATAGAATATTTTCTTTGTAAAATATTTGTTTTTTGATAATTTTATTTGATTTAGTTATACATTTGACCATTTTTTGATAGTTTTTGTTAACAAATATTTTTTAAACTCTATTTTTTTGTGTGATCCATTTTTTGATCTATAATAAAAGGTATATTCTTGAGGATCATATGTGATGCGATTGTATATTATTTTTAGATGTTTATTAACAATTGATAATGAATATTGATTTTTGAGATCAAGATGATTAAAGATCTTGCAGATCAATTCATTTGACAATTTTGAAAACAAATACATTTTTTGATGAAGTGGAATGTTTAGAAATGTTATTTAATATTGAATTTAAGTTGCACATATAATAATTAATCCTGATTGATAATTATTAAATGGGAGATATATGTTCCTTCTTATTAATATCTTTATATGATTCATTATAAGAAATGACAAGATTTTGGTTAAAAGATGTTATGGGAGATGAAAAAAAATGAGATTTCGAATAATTTTACTCACATTTTTCCAATTTGATTTTCTAAATTTTTGATAGTGATTTTGAGTTGTTTGTTTTCACGCATTAATTTTATGTATTTATTTTATAGTAATTCAAAATTCATTAGTTTATTTTTGATTTTGATACATGAGAAATTTCGCCAGATGCATCTGTTACATTTTGTGAGTAGATCTCCATTGCATCTTTTCTTATTTTGACTACAGAATAGACAACTGATATCCATTTTTCTGAAAAAAATTTTTCCATATTCGTATTCCTATCAATTTTTTTTTACTTGGTTGTTTTTTATGCACATAATTGTACATATCCCTACTTGACCTTGTATTTATATGAAAATTATATACCAATCATTCGAATTGCTCGATGAATCAATCAAACATGAATTATCACGTGATAAATTTTGAATGCGTTAAATATATAAATAATAATTTGATTTGTGTAAGTGAATGGTAAATATGAATAACAGTGAGAGACAATATTATTTGAGAAAGATCGTGACATTTTTAAAAGACATGTTTGGAGAACTTTCATATCAAGGTCTCTTTTATTTTGTAGATAATGTGTTGAGAAGGACAAAATGTTCCAGAGAAGAGATGATTATTGCTCAATTGTATATCTTAAGAACCAAGTGATGTTATTAAATAGGAGTTCTCAACTGTAAGAATTTTACGATAACTGTTAACTGTATGGTGATGTTTTTAACTTTGATGTTATTGTTGATCAAGTATAATCATGAAAGTGTTGTAAATTACAATTTGAAGAATTCTTGAAGTCATATGCTATCGATTTGAAGATATTTAATTTGTACAAGAGAATCTTTCTGGTATTGGTGAATTACAATCTCCTTATAAAACCAGATGAATTTTATGATTTTTATGTAAACTTGTTTGACTTTTTTATTTGTTCAATTTGTGACTATTTTAATATATTTGTGGATGAATTGAAAAACATTCGAAATTAGAAACTCTTTTCACTGATCCTCTGACCACACACAAAAAAGATGTTTGCAAGAAGTTTTATACTTCTTTGTTAATAAAGTCTTTATACTTTCATTAAAACAACTTGAAGCTTGTCTTTATATATCTCTCTTACCTTCTTTTACTTGTTTATAAACTTTTTTGAAAAAAAACTTGAGCCTTTAATGGCCTGAAAAGACTTAAGTATACACTTCCTTTCCTAAGGGCAAGAAGATTCTAGAAAGTAAAAGGATTGACAAGTGGATTGTCACCTTACAGAGCTAGAAACAACAAGAAATAGAGATTCTGTTGATAGGGAAAGGCTTATTATCCACCTTCTTATATACTGTCTTATATCCTTTAAAATGTCTACTGTTTTTCACAGTTTTCTTGTGGAATTTTACCTACTTCAGTTTGACTCTAAATTTTTGGTAACACAATATCACCTGGCATTTGATTGGTTGACACGAAACATGTTAGTAACTGAATTTAAACAAACTCCTATTGGTCACCTTACATGTTCTAATGATGTCATTGGTGATAGAAAGAGTTGATTGGTGCCACATGTCCATTCCACTTCTTCAATTGGGTTAACTTACAGATCAAGTACCATGATATCAATAAAATATGAGCAACAAGTCCCCAGGTGGAGAAAAAGCTACTATTTATTCAAGCTGAGATCTTTTTCTCTTATTATTCCAATCAGGCAAAGTTCAAAACCAAGGTCTTCTTTTTATCCCAGTCAAGCAATAAGACTAAATGGTTTCTAGTCCATATTAAACTCCAACCCTTTAGTTATAGTTAAGAATACATTTTTTCAGAAGTTGTTAAAGGATACTACAATCGACGAGGATCCCTACTGCTCTTCTGATACCCTC
>CAJVPT010001003.1:0-24127 GCA_910592055.1 Acaulospora colombiana
TGAATGCCTTCCACTGCTCGGGTATTGATCCTTTTATATCTATTCTTCATTCACTCTTTATGGAAGACTTGTTTTTGCCTCTGTATTCTGACAAGCAATTTTTAGGCCTTCTATTGCATCCAGTATATCCTTTTTTAATAGTTTCCATGAAATTTTAGAAATATTATATTGAATACAATAGTTTTCAATCTGATGATTAGGACTGAAAGTAGTGTTGTGTTTCCTAATTGTCATGCTAAGGGCTTGCAATTTGATTGGGTCATGTGTACTTTCTGCCTTCTTAAAGAGTGGGAATAGTTGGAGGGCCTTCGATACTTGATGAATTCTGGCTCATGCCTATAATGTTTTTCTTGAGAAGCAGATAGCTTTTTAATCATAAGCTTGTTATATACTACCCTGCATATTTGTTCTTCAAATGTCTTCCAGATCTTGTTCGCTTGAGCTTCTCTTTTATCATTTTCAGGCTCTTCTTTAAATAATGATCCATTGCCATTCTGAGTTTGTGATTCAGGCTTTTATTGAATGCCTTCCACTGCTCGGGTATTGATCCTTTTATATCTATTCTTCATTCACTCTTTATGGAAGACTTGTTTTTGATATCTCTTGTGAAGAAATTAGTGTTATACATTGTTAGTACTAGCATAGTATGATTACTCTCTGTTGATTCCTTCATGCTTTGATTGTCGAATCCAAGTATTGAATAGTTTGTAAGGCTTTGAGATATTCATATATAATCAATTCGACTACTGCTAGTAGCATCCTATCTTGTTGGGGTTTTATCTTTTCCTTCCCATATAGTGTGTATGTCAAGGAAGAACCATTTATCTAAAAAGTTGAATAGCAGTATTTCTAGATACCAAGATGGTTTAAATTTAGCTCTAGATGTTGATGTTCTGTCTTTTGCAGGGTTGTATATGGCATTAAAGTCTCTTATTACTATTATATAAAAGCCTTGTTTGTTCTTTTCTTTAATAAAGCTTTGCACTTTCTTCTGTACCTTAATGCTTTATCGTTTGTCTGAAGAAAAATAGATTTGGATAATATATATTTTGTTTCATTTCATAAATATATTAACTACTATCATGTATCCTTCTGCCTCTTCTACTGAAGCTACTTTTCTTCCAGATCTTTTTTTTCAAGAGACTTACTCCTGCACTATATGGAGTGTCTTTATTGGTACTATAAAAATACTTGAAGGTTGTTTGCTTTTGAAGACCCATTTTACCTTTGCATTGGTTAGTTTTTGTTTTGTAAGCCTCATTATTCCAATGCCTTGTTCCTGCATTTCTTCTATAAGACTATACTGGTTTGTACTAGCAGTAATGCCTCTAATATTATGTATCTCTATTCTAATTACCCTTTTCTCTATATCTTCCTCTTTTGTTTCTTCAACTTGTTGATCCTCTCTATTTCTCTCTAAAAATTTATCTTTTTCTATTTGCAGGAAGGTATTAAGATCTTGATCATTCTGCTGCCCCCTATATTGTTCTTCTTTATTTGTCATACTTTGCTCTTGTTTTGTGTTTTTGACTTGAGAATGGTGAGCTGACTTTCCCTTTCTTTCTGTGATTGGACTGGTGTACCCTTTTAGAAGCAGTTGGTTCTCTTTTTGAGTATATCTTTTTCTAGTTTGTCTAATCTTTTGCTAAGCTTCTCTAATATTTTGCTTAACTGAGTTATCTCTGACTCTTGCTTTACAATTGATCTTCATTCTCTTGTTTCCTGTCTTGTTGTTTACCTTTGATGCCGCCTAGTATCCGAAACTTTATCATCTGTTTCTGAGGAATATTGTAAAGTCTGATGGGGAACTTGGTTTGCTTCCTAATATCTTCGTCTCCTTAGTGGCTCCCTATTGCTACCAGTAGCTAGTGTATTAGTTGAATCAGCTGATGCTTTGTGATACTAATAATTTTTTGCACTCAATTCTAGCCCTTGATTGTCAATCTTTATTTGGTGCTGGAGTGCCTCTCTTATATCTTTTTCATTCTTTTATTACACTACTGCATAGTTTTCTAATATCAAGGTGATTTTGTTTTGGGTATGTAGAAGGCCTTAGCCTTTGTATAGTTTAAGGCTTCTTCTATGGATTTTGTAGATAATTCATTAACTCCATATAGTCTTAAGAAGTATCCCTTTCTTTCTTTTAGAATCTAAGTAATTTCTTGATCATCTTGTTTTTTGTGGACTATCACAGACCATACTTTATTGAATTTTATCTTGATCACCTATTCCTTGTTCAAGTTGATATATTCTCGGTGAGCATAAAAATGAACTCTGAACTATTTTTGATGGAAAGATGTTCTATATTCATGAATATTAATAATCTCTCCAAATTCTTCCATTGTTTTTCTAATCACATGTTTGCCAAGCTTGTAGCTAATAAAAAGTTTCCTGGTTTGAAGAACATTTTGTTCTGAGCATATCTTTGAAAGGCCAGTTATTGCTCATCTCTTTGTTCATTCTTCTAAGTGTGAAGTTCTCAGCTTCTTTTTTGTTAACAGCCTCCAGACATCTTGCTGCATCTTCTTCTTCATCAAAACCAAATGTAATTTAATGGTTGCCATTGATAAATTCTGTTTTGAAGGGATTCATTTACTTAGTTATTTTTAGAGCTCCTTTGAGGTACGTAATTCCCTCTTCTCTATTTTTTCCTGGTAGCATGGCTTGGAGTATTTCCACCTTGACTAATCTCTATTGTTTTACAATGAATGGGTTTGCTGTTGTCCCTTGAACCCTATTTCTTGTATTATAAGACATGCTATCTGTAATATAGCTTCCCTACACTGTTTCTTTTAATACATTTTTTTCTATTTGTTCTATCTGTTCTATTACTTCTCTATCCTTATTATAACTTCCTTAATGAAGTGTGCTTCTTCAAGTTCTATAAAAGTTGATTGAACTTCCATTGGGTGTTTTCCATCATAAAAACTTCAACTTGATTAGTGTTTGATGCCTACATTTCTGGCTTGCTTGTCAACATATTGTACATGTTTTTTTCTAGCATAGATGCTTCCAAATTTTTCTTTTTATCGTTCTTTTTCTCAGAGAGAGAAAATATATTATCGCAGCATACATTCTTTCAACATTACCAAAGGGTCTATTCTTAATAGATTGGTAATAATATTATCTAGTATCGAGAAAACCTGTATTGATTCAGCAGGGATGTGGAGTTGAATAGTTGTTGTTGGTTTCAATTCATGCTGTATCATTTTTATTTTCCAGAGTGCTTGTTGAGGATCTTGATAAGATGCTATATTTTCTAATACTTTAAATGGCTCCTTTTCTCTTTTCTCTAGAATTTTGATTATTGTTTGTTCTTTCGTTGACATGTTGACACGTGATATGAAGAATTTAACACATATTGTTATTGTATGGGTGTTTTTTAACTACGTGATCAGATAAATACTGTAATATATTATTTTCCGTTTGGCGTATATAGCAATAAGTTACTATATTGATATTAGAGAGTCTATGACATGTGGCTTCTATGTGTTATCCATCCAGTGTTTGTTTATTGACATATAACTGGTTATGATCAACTGTTGATTTTGCTTTAGATAATACATGCTGTTGATTCCACACATTCTAATTTGTTGATCTGTCATGTCCTTTTGTTTTGTTATAAATTGATTGACTTGCTTTGATACATGTTAAATCAGGTGGAGATTTAATGTGTTCATATTTGCATGATGAGAAATAGTTGATCTGGAGTTGTTGTATTGTTGTGATCTTTTAGCTGTTTGATCAAAGAGACTTGGATGTCCTCTTGGGTTTCAGTTAGCTTTGAGGTTGTGCTGATTTATTGATATAATCTATTGTTTTTGAGACTTCTCTTAGTGTCTAGAAAGGTATTAACTTGCACTGGCCTGGCTAAAAGCTTTGTGGAGTTGAGGTTGAGTCTCAAGAAGCCTACTGTAAATCAGCTTATTCTTGCTTTTTCTTCTTCCTAAAAGCAAAAGAGATCTAGGAATATTTGTCTTTCAAGCTGAGAGAAACTCTTTTCTTGTTGGTTGTAATAAAGATTTTGTTGCCTAGGAATGGATAGTTGTGTCCTTTGAGGCTTGTTTTTGTGTAGAAGAGTTTTTGTGATTTTTTCAAGAAAATTACTAAAAAAAAAAATTTTTTGAAAAAATATGGATCAGCCATTCAAATTAGATATAAATCAATTTATATAAATTATTATATATTTATTTAATTTTATCTAAATTGAACTATCTAGAAAATTAAAACAAAAAAACTTTATTTTTTTTTAAATAATATATAAAAGACAAGTTAAAAATACAATATTTGTTCTTTTTTATGATTTTTTAAACATTTTTTTATGATATTATAGTTTTATTACTTAATTACTTTCATCATATTCTTTGTTTTTACTAATTTATTTCTTTTAAAATGAAACATGAAAACTTATTTGAGAGTATTTAATTTGCATATATAGAAAGTAGTAGATTAATTATTCATGACAATATTAATATTAAAAATATTAATACAAGCAATCCATCAGAATTGATCTCAGTTATCTCAATAATTTTTAGAAGTAAAGTATAGGAACACTTTATAGCGAGTATAAGTTTTAAAGAAGACAAAAAGGCTAACTATAAATATTGCAAAACAATATATACTTATAGTGGAAACAGTATTTCTAATCTTATAAAAAATCTTGAAAAAAACTTATCTAGCAAAATTAAATTTAATAACAAGTATACTAAAATCATTAATTTTTTTACAATAAAAGAATTTCAAATAATTTTTAAATTTAAAAATATTATTAATTTTTTGTATTTATATATGGTAGATATATGACTTAACAAAAATGAAAAAAATTTGTTCAATAAATTGTTATCAATTAGTAATCTTTTATAATTGTTTAAGAATTAGTTTTTTTGCTTTTATATAATATTGGTATTAGATACAAAAATACTATCTATTACTTTTATCAAACCTATATAATGAATTATTATTTAAATAAGTAAAAAAAATTCAAACGATACTGCATCCAATTGGTAGATCATAAATATAAAGGAACAATACTAAGAATTATCTTCAATAAAAATAATCTAAGATACAATAATAATAGATATTCTAGGTAAAAACTTAACAAAACAAGTTAGCAAAGCCATCAGACTAACCAAGTGCAAACTATTAAATAAAATATAAAATATCTTCACTAATAAGAATTTCAGAAATATATACTAGCAACATACTCTTGATAATATATACCTATTCAAAATAAATGAATAAAATATATCAGATAGAGATTACTATATATGAAGTTCAGCTTTAATCTTTGATATAAAGAGCTTTTAACTATGTATAAATTGCATAGTAGATATTCCTTGATATACATATAAAGACAATAAGTGTATCAAATATAGAGCCATAGAAGACACAGTATACCATTTTCTATATAGCAACAATATAAAAACTTTGAAGAAAAACTTTCTCGGGATTTTTATCAAGCATATATTATTATAGATTAAAAAGAAATACAGAAAAATTTTCAAGAACACAAGAAAATCAAATAAGGAATTATAACATTTTCTGTTAATTCTTTGACCATACACAAAAAAGATATTTATAAGAAGTTTAATACTTCTTTACTAATAAAGTCTTTACACTTTTATTAAAACAACTTGAAGCTTGTCTACATATATCTCTTCTATCCTTTCTTACTTGTTTATAAACTTCTTAAAATAAAAACTTGGGTCTCTAGTAGTCTGAAAAGACTTAAATATGTACTTAATCTACTAAAGGCAAGAAGATTCTAGGAAGTAAAAGGACTGACAAGTAGAGTTTCACCTTATAGAGCTAAAAGTGACAAAAAATAGAGATTTTGTTGATAAGTAAAGGCTTATTATCCAGCTTCTTATATACTGTCTTGTATCCTCTTAAAGTGTTTACTATTTTTCACAGTTTTTTTGTGGATTTTGCTTACCTCAGTTTGATCCTGAATTTTTAATAGCACAATATTACCTAGTATCTAATTGGTTAACATGAAACACATTAATAATTGAATATAAATAAGCTTCTATGAATCACCTCATATGTTTTGATTATATTATAAATAATAATTGATGCATCGTGTTCTCTCTACTTTTTCAATTGGGTTAATCTACAGATCAAGTTCCATAAGGTCAATAAAATACAAGTAACAAGTTCCCAGATGATAAAAAAGCTGCTATTTGTTTAAACTGAGATCTTTCTTTCTTATTATCCTGGTCAGGCAAAGTTCATGACCAATGTCTCCTTTTTATTCCATTCAGGCAATAAGACTGAATGGCCTCTCTCTATGCTAAGCTTCAACTCTTTGGTTACAGTTGAGAATACATTCTCCTAGAAGTTGTTAAAGAATATTATAATCAATGAAGATCTCTACCACTCTTGAGAACCTCACACCATTACAAGGCAAAAGGATTATTAGAAAATCTGATCTTTTGCATAATGGAAGATGTATACTAGTAAAATTCTTTTAATTAGACATGATTGCTAGAAAGTATCACATTAAAACAACATGATCTAGTTTTTAATAGATCACATAAGAACCTGGGATCCATCATAAGTCATTTCTCTACTATAGGTGAATAAAATATTACTGCCCAAAGAAGATTGGAACCAAGTATATCCTGGAAGTAAAGGTCTCCACTAGGTGATAAGTCTCCTTAGACAGTACACAAGAAGAAAATCAAGATCAGAATAGATAAATTTCTCAGATAGTCAGGAAAAGAGAGAATATTTCAATCAGATATTTCTTATTGAGAAGAGGTTTTGAGAAGCAGGTCTTTGAAGGAAGCTGAAAATATTTTTTTCAATTTTTACTTTTTCATTTTCTTGTTGTCTGCTTAGAAATTTTTAGATATTTTTCCTTCTTTTTTTCAAACCATCCTTTTGTAGTTTTCTGTATTCTAGTGGCTTGATACAATATATAGTAGTGACAATCTGCTGGCAATGATGCAGTAGACTAGGAGGGTTTTCACTCAAAGATACTATAAAGTGAAATATTGTTCCCAAGGCCAAACGTAGAAGCTTTTATGTTTATAATGAGTTAGTTAGATTAGAATAATAGTATGGCTATAATATGTATTATGCTACTTGAATAAAAATGTATTTATATTTTCAATTGATTAATAAACTAATAATCTTGCCTGACTACGGGTACTCAAAAAAAAACAAAAAAAAACAAAAGAAATTTCAAGAATATTATATACAAATAGATTAATTGAATAATTCTAGGCAGCTTTTATTTCTTATAAAGAAATAGTTCTTAAAGAGATACTAGAGACATTTAGAAAAATCTTAATAAATAGTAATGCTATAACTAAGATTATTAAAATACGATAAAGAAATAAAAAGAACTTTTATATAATATATAGAAACTAAAATATAAGAAAACTTATAATTGGGAGAAAATCAAAAATATGTAAAGATGGTATAAACAGATGAAGAACTGGATAGGGAAGTACAAAAAGCAAATGGATTCAGTTAAATTACAACAATTGTTCTTAAACTTGACTAAAATAGTAAATAGTTACACAAATAAATATATAAAATACTAGATGAACATTTATATTTTTATTTTTTCAAATTATAACTAGTATGGTATCAGTATATTAGTTTTCTTTTCTCTGAGAGAAGTGTAACAGGTCATAATATAGCATATAACTTATCAAGTTTTATTATTACTAAATATATATATATATGTACTATAGTTTTTAACTACTTTTTACAAATGTAATTTGAAAAAAATAATAAAATGAGATTGCATCAGTTAAAAAAAAAAGATGCTGCAAGAAATAAAAAGTCAAATTTTATTTATACTTGATATTTGAACAATAGTTTTAATAAAAGTATTTTTAGGTATAATTGTCTATTTTATTAATAAAAATAGGAAAATACAGAGTATAATAATAGGATATCTATTATGGGCTGCATGATTAGACACAAGCATTCTGGAGATATGTTCAAAAATATATTTGTCAGGTAAAAATTTCTTGCAGGATGTACTCATTAATATACAAAAATAAGATTTTTCCTTCAGAAACAAAAAACAAGTATATAAAGTATTGGAATCTGAACTAATGTTATTAGAAACACTCATGGACCTTCACTAATTCGAGAAGCACAGGAATAAGCTCAAAGCAAGTGATCTAAGATGGATGAAGCAATTTATTAATCACAACAAGATCAAATCAATCAGCTAGGCATAAGTATGCCAAACCATTGAACAAAAAGTACAAGAAAGACAACCATATTTTTTTAAAGATATTATTAACAAACTAATTACAGAAACCAGGAACCTGGATTATTCAACAAGGTTAACCAATCTCTATTCAGTTATGAACCCTTTCTATAATATGACCTGGGCTGACAAGATAAGTGGCAGATATCTTAAAAAAAATAAGTGCATCTGAATAGTGATGTTAAAAGAGACAGCAGAGAAAGAATTGCTTTTGTGAAAACTAAAAAATAAAACCAGACATTATTATAGTGAGGTATTATATCAAGGACACTTCCTTCCCTTACTTGAAGAGATACCTAGGATGTGACATTAACATGAGTATAGAAAAAAACATTTGTATAATAAATTCCGCAAGTAAAGATATGATAGCAATCACAGGAATTAATAAACAAGTCACATCAAATAAAAGGACATGAAAGGTAACCAAGCTCTTTTTATTTTTAGACAATATCCAAGCAAGGCTCATTCAATGCAAAAACAACTTCACAACTGAGTTGAAAGACATTTATATTCTGAATTCCACATACACGAATGAGTATAAGTGATGTATCAAAGACAACACTATCTTAAGAAGAATCAGATATTTGTAATAAAGCTTGAAAAATTGGCAAAAAGTTAGAATTACAACAGACGCAAGTTGTTATAGGAACTTCCATACCATTGCTTTCCACATAATCAACTTGTTGACAAAAAGTAAGACAGAGATAACAGTCCTCAAAATCCTTCAAAAAACAATACCAAATGAGATAGAGCTAAATGCAGTCATGGTTACACTGGCTTTTCTTCCAATAGGAACAGTGATAATAATTCACACGAACAACCAGATGATTGCAATAGCTTTAAAAGTTAATAAGAACAAAAGCATGATAGCACAGTTGATAGGACACATAAAGGATTTAGTCTGCTCTAGAAACCTCAAACTTTAAGTCAAGAAAATTAGAAGAAATAAAACATATACATATACCAGGATAGATCTAGAAACCAAGCGAGCAAGACTCAAATGGTAGATAATTAAGTTAAAAATTATTCCTATCAATAGAAACATGCTCAAACTTACGTACAAAGGCCTGATAACCAATTATGACAGTAGGGAAGCAGTTTGGAACTACTTCATAAATAAGTGAATTATGCAATAGTGCTATCTGGATAAAATCAAGATTTGGACTAGTATTTAATGATGGGTCTCTAAAGTATTTAGCATATAAAATTTTATAGATTACTTATGTTTCTTTTTGAGGAACAAAATTTTTAGTTCTTCACTTTAATAGAGACAAAAATCATAAAATATTATAAATCAATGATTTGGATAATGGAGAACAATTGTGAGTAGTTTTTTTATAGTTGTTAATTTAAAAATTTTAATGTTTCCTAGTGAGAGATATTTGACTTTTGTTCCTATCTCCTTTTTAGGGACCCATCTTTACCAGTATTGTGATGCAATAGACTGGAAAGCAACAGTTGACTTTCTGAAATTGAGAAAGATCATGGCAAGAGGCATAAATATTAAAGACCACCATCAAAGAATTTTCAAGTTAAAATTCTGGACACAAGAATTACTGATCATGGCCAAGCTTCAAGAAAAGAGAGGTGACCTCTACAAATTCAGCCAGTATATTAGGTGCAAGGTGACAACAAAAAATCAAATATATGTATATACATGTAGAAAAAACAACTACAATGCTGGCAACTACATAATAGAAACAATTGTACTCTTCCTCCAGAGTAGAGAAAAATGAAGCAAGTTTTGGATACAAGAATAAGCCACTAAAGTCACAAGTGAGAAAGCCAACCTTTGGATACATATTATAGCTAGAAGCTTGATCCCTTGTGACATAGCTAAAATGATTCACAACTGAGCAAGAATCTTTAAAAAGAAAGCCAAACCAACCCTAGTGAGATGCTTTGAAGAAATCCATCAAATCACAAGAGTAACCTGGAAACAAAGATATGAAGCTTCAATTAAGTGGGAGATATCCCAGGAGATAACAAGAACTAACAAGAAAGCAAAGAGTAAGTAGAGTCAAAACACATCTAGGAGCTATACCAGAAAATGAAGGAACATAGTTAACCTGGATTGGAAAAAACAAAAAACTTTCAATTTTCTTTTCAATTTGAAAAACAAGGAAAATGGCACTAATTCAACCTAGGCATGCTAGTTCTCTGAAAAGGGGGCAACAGGCTATGGAGGTCTACATAAGATCTGAACCAGAAGATATCTTTTTCTAAAATTCCTAATATATATGCTAGTATAGTTCATGAAATTTAGTTAACTTTGAAAAAAATAATATAATATAATATCAAAGTAAAAGTTTTATAAAGACCAACTGAAGGCTGAGCCAGCAAAAAAAAATAATAATAATAATAGAGTATCTATTTGAATAAAAATATCAAAAGGGTATTTTTACTATATTTAAAAAAATTTATGATCCAAATAAAGATAAATTTATTTTATATATTTAAAATAAATATAATATAAGGCTAAAACAATTTATTAATTTTTCACTAATCCTCTAGCTACACACAAAAAAAATATTCGCAAGAAGTTTTTATACTTCCTTGCTAATAAACTCATAATACTTTCCTTAAAACAACTTGAAGTATAACTTCAAGAGTCACTTCTACTCTTCCCCTATTGTTTACAAACCTCTTCACTCAAAAACTTAACTTTTAGTGACTAAGAAAAGTCAAGCAATACCTTTGATACCAACAGTAAGAAAGTTTCCAAAGGAAAAAGAACTGATTGTAAAGTATATGAAGACCTATTTAACCTTTGAAGCGAGAGGTATATAGAGATTTTTAATAATAGAAGAACTGATTTTTTCCTTTCCAGTCACTTGTAGACCTCTTAGAGCTATCTCTTTTATAGTTTTCTGGAAAATTTTACCTATCTCAGTTTGACCCTGAATTTTTGATAGCACAAATCCTTATCAAAGGTGATTGGCTAATATGAAACATGTCAGTTTTTGGAATGTAAACAAGCTTCTATTGATCACATTCACATGTCTCAATATATTATTGGTGATGTAAAAAAGAAAGTTCTAGAAAAAGTATTCTATCCAATCATGTATATTCAACCTTAAGGAAACAATTATGATATCGAAAGGCGAGCGATAGGTATAAAAAGAAGATTCAACTCCTATCTCTCATTAAGTTACTTAGGTAGTGAAAAGGCTTTCTTGAATAAAAGCTGAGGTCTCCAAGCTTCTATCCCGGTCAGCCAAAGTTCTTGAAAAGATTTCTTTATCACGGTTAGGCAAACTCTTCTGTAATATGGTGCTGGCCTCAACAATGATAAGTTAATCTATACATTAGAAGAAGAATAAGTTTCTCAAACGTTCTTCTTAAAGTCACTTTCAGGAATAGTTATGTTTCTTAAATGTCATGAAGCTCAAAGAATATTCCAATCAAGCAAATTTCTTTAAAGAGGAAACTGTAAAATGGAGCAAAAACCTTTTGGAAGGCTTTGATTTGCATTTTTCCTTTTTTTTCCAGTACCAACTTTAGCAATTCATTATTTTTTGGGATAATCTACAGTAACAAACTGTTGGTGATAACCCTGGTTGACTTAGAGGCACTATTGCCAAGCTACTAGGAGAGTAAAAGATTGTTTCCTAAATCCGACTTAGAGTATCTAGTTTAGACTTAGTTTTGTTTAATCCAGGCTAGCTTCGTAGACTTCTCATATTTTTAAAGTAGTGTAGTTCTTTAACTAATAATGTACAATAATGAGTTAGTTTCTTTGTGAAAGTCTGTAAAATATTTAGGTATTTCTCAATATTTCAATAAAGATACACCATTGTAGCATGATTGCAGGTTAAAAAAAAAAAAAAAAAAATTATTTAATTTTAAAGATATTGGAAATTATAATTAATAATACCATAAATAATATTGCATTTGTAATTAACTAAAAAAAACTCTTTCCCATTCAACACTTTTTTAAAACAAAATTTTCTTGTAAGAAAATTTTCACAAAAAGTAAACAATGAAGTAGAGTTTTATATAAACTAATATTATACAAACATTTCTGTAAAGATTAGTCTTCTTTATGATATGTCTTCAAATACTCAAAACCAACTGAACAGTTATTTCAAGTCAAAAAGCTCTTTATAAAATAGATAGTATAGCAGACTGATTATTTAATCTGTCAATAATGACCAAAAGCTTGTATAACCTGTGAATAGAAAAGTTCATCTTTCTATTACATCAAATATGAAACACACAAAAATTAAGATAAAGACGTAAAAAGATTTGGATGAATCTTAAGGTAGTTTTCCCTAAAACTACTATAACTTCACTATTATAACTATCTATCCAAAAGATTAATCTTAAGATTTGTCATTTTATTAAATCATTGGAAAAAGTTATATTTATACATTTTTATACATAAGACTATTATATATCACTATGGCTATTCTAGTATTATGTCATGTATAAATTGCTTTGTGGTTAACTAATTTTCTATCATCTCAACTTATATCTTTTTACCCTTTTAATACAAATGAATTGTTCACGCATTCTTTTATTTATAAAGAGTATGGTGATAGTTGATAATTGATTGTTTCACATAAGCTTCAACCATGTTATAATCTTTGTTACATAATCACGTTGAAAATCCTGAACTCAGTCTAACTTTTTTGGCTTTTAATAATAGAAAAAACCTTCTCTATTTGTTTCAGTAACTCTAAATGAACTCCCACCTCTACCCAGTAAGTAAGCACCAACTCTTCTAAAAAGAAGAGAAAATAAAGACTATGAAAAAATCAGTTTTAAGAGAAAAAAAAGCCAGGTTTACTTGCTCACAAACAATTAAAAATCAAACAACTTTTGTTTCCAAAAGTATACTAGTTTACAGTCTATAGAGTAGACTTCAACATTTACTTAGCAAGAAAGAGACACTTCAATAGTATATACAAACCAATAGCTATAAAAGTTGAGATGCTAAAAACTTCAAAAAAGAAGTGAAATGTTATTTATCTTAATACTGCAGATAATGCAACAAAGCTTATCAGACCAATATCAATAATCTCAATATGGACTTAGTCATTGATGCAATCAGATCTTTAGACAAGATAAATCAGGCAATTACCTGTTCTATTCCAATAGTAGATTGACATCAGGTAGCTTATTTTTAGTAATAAACTACAATCCTGTTGATGGCTCCTTTGGTTTAATTATAAAGGACTATACTATATATGAAATCTTATCTACCAATCAAAAAAATGGTTTCCTTAGAGATTGGATAAATGAGGGATTCTTGATAACAAATTGTACTCCAAACACAAGAGTATCCTAAATTATATTCTTATTTAGATATTTCTATTGCAAAAAAGTAAACCGTACATCAGTCATATGTCTATCAATATACACTTTTTAGGATTTTGCAAGTCTAGTAATCAGAAGACCTTGATGGGAGAAAAAATTTGCTAGTATTATACTGAAGTATCTAAAATCTTTAATACAGGTTAGAGTATATAATGGTCTGATAACAAAATTAATTTTAAAAATTGTTTTGAAAAAATTAAGATAGTATTACATGTTCTTCCTTATTGATTGTTATATGTAATAATTATATATTTAGATAGTTTTTATTATACCAAAAATAGTCTAGTCATAGTTATATAATTAGTTTATATTTAATGTCGATTCCTAAATATGAGGATAAATGAGCAATACACAGCTTGTATATCTCGCTTGTCCTTCGCTTTGTTTTTAAAAGAGAAGTATTTATATTAGGCAGTCATGTATTTTTCTTATCCTGGTTAGGTTAGACATAGATCGAATCATAAAAGTAGATAGCCTCCTGTTCTATTTCTCTCTAATAATCTGTAAATCCTTAGACAGTATGGGAAAGTATTTATCCCGATTGTTGCTAAATATGATTTTTTATTAATAAAGCACTAGAGAAGGCATGTAATAAGCCAGTTTTAAAATAAAATAAAATAAAAAATAATAATAATAATTAGTTTATATAACAATACTACAATATGTAACATATTATTTGTATTGGTATATGAGTTTGGGTATGCCTATCATCACATAATATACTTAATAAAGAATATGGTCCAGTTTATCTAGACCACTACTTCTCATACAATTGATACAGTACAAAAAAAGATCAAGATGCATAGTAAATATGACCACAAAGCAGATCATAAACAATTGAGCAACCTTCACCAAGCTATCTCTGAAAAGACCCTATCAATCAATGGTAATTAGAATTAAATACCATTGCAATAATTGAAGAAATTTATAAAATAATAGCATTAGAGAAAGCTACTAATAAAAAAAATATAAATATCCAAACCAGAAAAAACATTAATCAAGCCCTTAGGAATCAAAACAACTAATATGACTTAGACAAGAAAAAACTAATCAAAACACTACTTGATAATCTCAAATAAAATATCTTTATAATCAAACTAATTAAAAATGAAGGTGCCAAAAAGATCCTTATCCACAATCCTCAAGAAATAAAAGAAACAACCCACTTCCATTTTAGCAACTGGATCAAAAAAAAAATATTCTAAAACAAAAAAACACAGTATAGTAACAAATATGCTAACCAATATTACATATAAAAAAATGGTACAATTCTATATTACACCTATTTACTACTAAAGAAATAAAACAAGCAGTCAAAAAATTCTGTAAAATGTCAGCATCTGGATCTTCTTAAATCCCATATTTAGTTTACTATCAACCTATTCAATAACCTCCAAATATATATATAGATGGGACAACTATAGTAATAATCTACTTTAAGTTAAAGAAGAATATCTCTGTTGTTATATACTAAAGCTGGTAATTCAAGAATAGTAGAGGTTATTCAAATATGTTGAAAGAGGCTTTGGGTGATTTAGTTTAATTAGAAAGTTTATTGGAGATATATAATATTAATAATAAGAGAAATCAGTAGGTAAAATCTTGGATCAACTGCTTTGAACAATTAGTTTTTATATATATAATTGAATATTAATTAATTGATGACCAAAGTAACCAAATTTGCCAAATTTGTCAAATTAGACCAATATATCAGATCTGCTTACTTGGGTAATCTGTTAACTAAATATAAATAAGATATGATAATTAAATAAAGAAATTAAATAATATGTACTACGTAATTACTACATTGCCCTAATAATTGGATTTATACTATAAATCAATGAGACATATCTCGCATCACATATGTCACATAATCTAAAATAGAATTAGAGTAATACAATAGATAAGAATTATAGATAAAAACTAAAGAGAACTATGACTATTAATTAAGTCTAATATTTTCTCTCTACTTAAGCAATGAGTTCCACGAATCAAGAATCCACAAGGAGTTGATATTTACTAAACTTCAACTTGGTAATCATAGTCAAAGTGTATGTCTTGTTCTTAAAATTTGCTCAATTTTAAATCTTTCGAAAAGACAATAGGTGCTTTGGCATCCAGTAAAAAGATATTTAGTCAAATGTTTATTCAAATAAAATTGTTGTGATCAGTTGACAATTCCTTTCAATAATTTCTTCAGGCAGTATATATAGACCAAGGAGAAAATCATATTTTTTATGTAGATAGCATATTACATACACCTGTATATTTGCAAGATCTAATTTTCAATAGGCTGAAATAAATCATATAATATTGGGATCACTTGTACAAATATAGTAATTGTAGTCAGAAAATTCTTCAAAATTAGATCCTGAATGGTTGTTATGTTAATTTTTGTACAAGTATAGTAATATTTTTTGATGAAAACTGATAGGTAGTAAGATTCCTTATATAATTGTTGAGTGATATAACCATCCATATTCTTCTATTTAATGTGATAATTTTCCTTGATTTGTCAGATATTTCTTATATTTATTTTATCATTATGTCAAGAGAAACCAGAGCTGCTTAGGCATAAAGAATCATTCGCTCAGGAAGTATGGATCTTTTGTAAGTAACTGTCATCACTTTCCAGAAAAGGGTCAAGTATTTGGATAGATAAATATACCATAGTGAGCAGTCCCAGGCTGATATTCAAGAAGAAATCTATCAGTTGGAGGAGAAGATAGAGTGATTGGTCTCCAGAAGTTCTACTTCAATTAGAATCAGAGAGTTGGAGTGGAAAAACTGGAACTTGTGATAGAGGATAGTTAGGCTTGGTGTTCTATTAGTCCAGTTGAGTGTTCCTATTTTTTCTTCTTTGGATAGTACCTTTTCCTCACTTGAGCTTTGAGATTTTTGTTTTCCTTTTTTATATTTTCACTTGTTTACTTATAAGTACTTCACCTTGGGATTATATAGTAATCATTGAGAGCCCTGGGGCTAGCCGTAATAGTAATAAGAGCTCAGGGGTTATTACTATTACACTATATATTCCTCCTTTTAGTTTTCAATATATATAGTAGGTTCCCATTTTTTATAGTCAAGATATGGTTTTAGTAAGGCCAAGTTAAGAGGAGCAGTCAAAAGTTTTCTTTCCATAGTAATAAGTTTAAAGGCTTCATTTTCCAAGTTATTGTAAATAAAGTATAGTTCTTTCCATTTGGGTTTAAATTTTTTAGTAAAGTGTTTGTCCCTTGCAGTATTATAGACTAACACTTTATTATCAATTTTGAAGTTCCTTAATTTTTTTAACTTCAGGTCAAATCTCTTTTTTTGTTTTCCTTGGGCTTTCTGAATATTTCCTTGGACAGTTTCTTAAGCAATGGGCAGGATTTCAATCAGTTGGTAGATTCAAATCAAGATATTTGCTTCTATTACTTCATTATTTCTATGGGGATATTTAGAGTTACAGCTATAAATCAGATAGAAGGGGGTAAATTTGGTGGAAGCTTGTTTTGATGTATGATAAGCAAATAATGTTGATGCAATAATGTCATCCCAATTTTTCTTTCCTTCAGTTATTTTTGCTAAAGATTTACATAGAGTTCTATTGAAGGGCTCCACTAGTCTATTTGTTTGTGAGTAGTATATGATAGAATAAAGATATCATATTTGAAATTTTTACAATAAAGCTTCAATTATTTCATTCCTAAAATGTGTTCCATAGTTAGAAAATATATATTTTGAACATTCATGTTTGCAAATAATAATTTAATAAATAAAATCTACAACTTACTATTCTGTAGTATAAAAAATTGCTTCAGCTTCAGGCCATTTGATAAAGTAGTCAGTTGCAATAATAATATATTTGGTTTTCTTGCTTGAAATTGGAAGGGGTTCCAAAATATCAATGTCTATTTTGGAGAAGGGTTATCAAATATAATTGGGTGTAAGGGTTCAGGAGTCCAGAATTTGTTTCATCGTCGATATTGATCACAGGTATTAATATAAGACTTCACATTCTCAAACATTTGAGGCCAGTAAAATTAATCATGTAGTTTTTCAAAGACCTTGTCCATATCAAAATGAGCTCCAGTGGGATAGTTGTATAGTAAGTATTAGATTGGTTCCACTTCATATTTTTGAATTATAGAGTAATTGATTTCTTGTTTTCCTATGGCAAACCTTTTTATAGAGTTGGTTATTTTTCACTTGATAGTATTATGCTTTGGAGATGTTGCTTTTGTTGTTTGTTGTCAAAAGTATTAGGTAATTTGTTATATTAAAGATAGTTTTTGAGATTATGATAATATTGAATTTCATTTTGATAAGGTAGGTTGTATTATTATCTAAAACACTGACTATCTGAGCTAGATATTATTTATTGTCAAATTTCACTTGTAATTGCTGACTTTGAATTAGTTTTAGATGGATATAGACTTAGAGTTATAAAAGATTGGTTCATCTATATCATACATCCTAGATATTGCATGAGCATTGGTGTATTTTGTTTCAGCTTTATATTTGATAGTGAAGTTATAGGATTTCAAGCAGAGTATCTATCTTGTATATTATTCTTTCATTTTAGTTGTTTTCAACCATTGACGAGCAAAGTAATTAGTAATACAAGAAGAAGTATTGAGTTCCTAGATATTGGTAGAAGTGTTTAACAGTCCAGATAATTGTAAGACATTCCAATTTAGTGCAGAATAGTTTTACTTAGCTTTTTGAGACTGTAGCTAGCATAGGCTATTGCATACTCTTTTTTTCCATCCTTTTGCACTGGAATATCAGTTTCAGAGGTATCAGTATGAAGATAGATGACCTTGGAGAAATCAGGGTATCTCAAGATAGAAGATAAGGTTAAAAGTTACTTCAAAGTTTCAAAGACTTGTGGTAATCATTCATCTATTCAAAGGGATATCCTTTTTCAAGAGAGAATTCAGAGAGTGGGCAATGGAAGAGAAGTTTTTGATAAACTTCTTATAATAAGAGGCAAGTCCAAGAAATTCTCTCAATTACCTGATAGTGGTGGACCTTGGGAATTCCTTAACTTTTACAATTTTATTATTATTAGATTGAATTCTTTTGCAATTAATTACATGTCCAAGTAATTTCACTTGTAATAAAAAGAAGTAACAGTTTTTAGAGTTCAATATTAGGGAGATTTTCCTGAGAGCACTCAAGATAATATGCGTATTCTAGTAGTAGAGTTCAAAGGGGATGGAGAAGATAGTAATATCATCAAAATAAACTTTAACAAATTTGCCACAGTAGGGAATCAATACTTTGTTCATTATTCATTGGAAAGTTGTAGGAGTATTGTAAAAACCAAAGGGCATAATATTGAATTCATATAGGCCATATTTTATTGTGAATACTATTTTGTGTTTGTCCTTGTCACTTATTGTCACTTGCCAATATCCACTTGCTAGATCAAGACAAGTAAACCATTGAGCATCATTGAAGGTTTTCAAAAGGTCATCCATAATTAGCATGGGATAGACATCTTTTTTTATAACAGCATTGCGTTTTCTATAATCAATACAGAAGTGCTGCTTATTATTTTTCTTGGGCACTATAACAATAGGAAAAGGCCAGGAGCTGGTGATAGGATTGATGATTCCTTGCTGCAACATTTTTTCAATTTCCTTTTTGATAAATTCCTGTTGGTCAGATGAGGCTTTATATAGTCACTGTTTGATTTGAGTAGCATTCCTAGTAATAATACTATGGATAACTACTGTGATCTTTTTCAGATTATTTGTTTGGCCTTCCTTAGAAATGTGATCAACAAAAACATTCTTATGATTAAATAGGATTTGTTAAACATCAGTTTGTTGCTTCTTGGTCAAGATTCTAGTAGATGGTTCAAGAAAGGATTCCTTAGGTTCAGAATAGTTAGAGAAAAAAATGGTAAAGTTTTTATCCTCAGATTCAAAAACAGGATGTAATATATAAGCCTCCTGTTCCTCAAGATCACTTTCAGATTCATATTCAATTTCATCCAAATATTCATCTTCATTATCCTCATTGTTATTATTACCTTGTGACATATGTGCAGGAATATTAGCATGATGGATAGTTTATATGGCAATAGTTTTATCCTTGTAAGTAATTTGAAGAGTATGATCCTCAAAATTTCAATTTGCTTTCATGTGATCCAGCTAATCAGTTCCCAGAAAAAGGGTTTTCTTATGTGATTCAATTATATGCAAAGTCATCAATACAATTAAATTTTGGATAAATATTTCAAAGAAGTTATTTATCCAAGGGCCTTGGCTCATATATCATTGCAGTAATTACAATGGTTTTGGATTTTGTATCAATTTTCAATTTAAGTTTTCTTATAAGTTTGTCAGTAATAATATTGACAATAGCACCTGAATCAAGAATAGCCATAATAGGAAATTCTTTTGATATGGACATAGCACTTGGCAGCTATGGTTTTTCTTGGATTATCAAAGAAAAGGTAGTTGATTTCCACAGATACCTTAGATTGCTTGAGAATTTTTATCAAGTTTTTGTGCTGATTAGAATATTACAACATTTGTTTTATAGTAGCTTTGGCAGAAAGATATAAAATGTTTTCAAAGATATTATAGTCAGGCAATGATCTACAATAGATAGTTGGACTTTGGTTTTAGGCCTTTTTGATTTGACAGCAGGAGAAGCAACAATCACTTCAGGTTCAGAATCAGGAATTTCCCTTGGAGAAATCCTAGAGACTTTTCTAGTACATAGGTTTAATTCCTTATTTGATTCAAATTATTTTTGCTTTTGTTTGGCCTCTCTCCTATTAGTGATATAGGATTGATTGTGCTGACCAATATAAACTTTTTTCTTATATTCAAATTTATTGAATTTCTTCTCAGATTTCTCAATAGTGAGATAATTCAAAGGTTTCCTGGATCTAGAGAAGTTTGCTTGGATCTTTACAAACATATATTCTCTAACCAGATGTCCTAATTCATTGTGCCTAAAACATACAAGTTGGGTAGAGTTGGACCTATTCATAGGATTGGAGATAGATTATCTTAGGTGACAGCTTTGTTTTTCCACTTAAGCAGAAAAAAGATTCAATTTTTCAAACAAGTTTAGTTGAAGTTTTTCAAACTTTTTGATAAGAGCATCTATAAGGTCTTCAGATTTCAAAGAAGTCATTTTGAAATTCCTTGAGGTAGGAGCAAGATTGCATGATACCTCATCATTTTTTTATGTCCTAATCATTTTAATAAGCCATTACAAGTTTGTATATAGCAGTCACACTATTAGGGTTGTTTATAGAAACAATTGAAGCCCAATGTAGAAGTAATCCCTTGATATAGTAGATGGAGTTGTTGGCTAGGACTTATATTACTTTCAATGTTGACCCTTTTGAGAAGTTTTTTTGAAATTGGTATTGTAAGTGGTCACAGATTCAATTGGTCTTTATCTATGTTTTTCAAGATCACGTGTTTATTTTTTGATTCATCATTGGATACAAAATTGCTTTTTGAATTTCTCAGAAATGACCTTTCATTTCATGACATCAGTATTAGTACTATTGTCCTCAAGGTATGTTATTCACCATTTCTTAGCTTCATCCTGGAAGTAGGCATTGAGCATACTGTCATAGAACATATGAATGATGTGATCTATACATAATGGCTAAAATCAAAAATCTGAAAGTCTGGTATGAAAAATTGAGTATTATAAGGTAAGAAACTATAGATAAGGCTCAAGTACTGATAAGTAAACTATATGTGTCAGACAAAGTATATAAAGTTTAGCAAAGTTTAGGATTAGTATAGCCAATTATAAAGCATATAGCCCATTGTTAGTTGGAAAAGTATAAATAGCTTATTAATATACTGTATATCAAAAAGATAGAGCTGAATGTGTTAAAAACAGCCTTTATTAAAAATAGAGATAAGAGTTAGTGATATACTAAAGAAATAAAATGCAATAAAGAGATACTTACCTTCAGCCAAGCCAATTACCACACCTCTGACTGTTCTTTATAGGAAACATTTTTTTCTTTATATCATTTTGAGTATTTGTAAGTCATCTGGATTATACAAGGTACAATAGATTACAGATGGACTTGTCAGGATAGTTCACAACAATATAAATTAGTTTTTTGCCTTCCTATTGATTAACCATTATTGTCTTTTCAAAAGAGGTCACCAAAGTTATAAGATCCTAGATTTAATCATCAGAGAAGGGTTTCACTTATAGTATATTGGAGTGTGAGAACAAAAAATATTGTTCAAAGTAATTATAAATGTCCTTGGGTATTGCTATCATTGTATAGATATAGATATTATTAAAAGAGATAGATATAGAAAATAGAATAGAAGAAAAAGAAGAAGTAGAAATAGAAAAGTTAAAAAGTGATTCAAGATATAAAGGTTCATTGAAAAATAAAAGGTTTTTATAATAATTGTAAGTTTTGGATGGGCTTAGAGCAAAGTGAGCTATTCAAGGTATATAATAAACAGGTAAATTAGATGGTTCAAGAAGATCAACAGTAAAAAAATTAAATTATGTGATAGCAGATAAGAGTTTTAAATAAATATATATGTATTGGATAGTAAAAATTAATTTTTTAATAAAGTGGATTCAAAATGAAAATTAGAGCAGAAAGAATTTGATTAAAATAATATTAGATCACAAAAGTATAAGAAATAGCAACTAATTCAACTTTGAATTAATTTCAAAAGTTTTTAAAAATAGGAGAAGATTCCTGAGATGGGCAACAAATTAAACAAGAGTTATCAATATAAAAAGGATAAATTTAATTGATGTTAATATTAGAATTTGTTTTATGATAAGTATTATATATACTATTAGTAATAAAATGATTTTTTAAACTATTCATATAACAAAATTCAAACTCTCTTCTAGACTTTGAATTCTCAAATCACTTTTCAAGTGAATACCTTCAATACTAAGCAAGACCTTCTAATTGTTTCTATAGAATAGTTTACAGAGTAGTGAATCTCATAGTCACTACCAATTTGTCAACTTATCCAATAACCTTCAAATCAGATAAATAGATGAAACAACTATAGCAGTTATACACTTTAAGTTGAGAGAGAATACCTTGGTTATAGTATACTAAAGTTGATAATTAAAGGATAGTAGAAGTTATATAAACACATTGAAAGAGGTTTTGGATGATTTGGTTTAATTAAAATGTTTATTAGATATATATAATATTAAGAATAAGAGAAATTAGTAGATAAAACCTTGGGTCAACTGCTTTGAACAACTGGCCTTTATATATATTATTGAATATTAATTATTTAGTAACCAAAGTGATCAAAGTGACCAAATCTACCAGATTTGCCAAATTAGATTAATATGCCAGATTTTCTCACTTGGGTAACCTACTAACTAAATATAGATAAGATATGATAATTAAATAAAGAAATTAAATAATATATGCTATGTCATTCACTACTTTATCCTAATTATTAGATCTACCCTATTGTCATATGTTAACTCAGTGAGTTATTTCTAATCTATAATGCTTCGTATAATCCAAACAACTTACAAATACTCACAAATAACACAAATAAGAGAACACCTCCTATAAAGAATATTTAGGAAAGGCAGAAATATAATGATTGACTATTGGATTGTGGACAACATCCAAACACTCCGATCTCCTTAACCACACCATCAGAAATACCAGCCGCAGATGACTTTGTAAATCATTGGACTTCAATGATTGAATTGGCAAAAGATGCTTTAAGAGAAGCCCAAGAAAGGCAAATAAAATATGCGAATGAATATCGACGTCACTTAACATTTAAAGTAGGAGACCATGTCCTTCTGTCTTTGAAGAATACCAATACCCCTGTCAATCGATATCGGCCTACTAAGAAATTGACTCCGAGATTCGCCAGACCCTATCAAGTGACACAAGTAGTCTCTCCAACTGCATATAGATTAAATCTTCCTGCTAAAATGAAAATCCACCCTGTGTTCCATATTTCATTGCTGAAACCATACCAAGCTGCCCAAATGAATTTCTTCGACCCATACCACCTCCTGCTATTGTTCTGTCTAGTATAGAACAGGAAGAATATGAAGTTGAAACCATTCTAGACAAAAGAATTCGGTGAAAGAAACCCCAGTATCTAGTGAAATGGCTTGGGTATCCTCTTCATGAAGCAACATGGGAACCTGTGAACCATTTGGTAAATACCAAAGTGAAGGTTAAAGAGTTCGAGAAGACGAGGACGTCTTCATCTTAAGAGGAGGAGAATGTAACAAATTCATGCCTACCCCCATCAATTCTGTGTAAGTATATATGACTCTGTGTAACTATGGACCCGAAGTCCGTCTTGCTTATTTTTTTTGGACTCTTCGCATAATATTATCCGAGATTATCTTTAGCGATCCCGGGCTAAATGCCTTTCCTTATAGTCAATTTGTCTTGTTTCTCCAGAATAGAAATTAGTCCCATAAACAGTAGTAGTGCGAACCAATAGATTTCTTTTATTATTATTATTTTTTCTTTTGTTTTTCTTTTTAAGTCATATTATAGCCCCATAAGTCTGGACGTCCGTTATGTCAAGATTTATGTATTTTTAA